>CAUYUJ010015583.1:286588-323492 GCA_963575745.1 Prorocentrum cordatum | reverse complement strand
ACGAGCACAGCAGCATACAGCACTAGTGATACAGTATGGGCTGGCGTGATTAGCGAACCGACTGTAGACTATCTGGTCCAGCATGCACATATGTATTGCACGTACGCCAAACACACAGATCCAGCTACCGACCCACTCACTACATAATGTAGATTGCCCGCTATCTCCCTGTTAATATCCAAAGGTTAGGTGCGTAAACCTAGATATGTTCATATACATATGCATGTGTGTTTGCGCATATAAGCAACTAAATATACACCATCTGGAACCACACGCACTCTTCGCGCGAGCTTGGGTTCTAGCCTCTAGCCTAAGACAGCTGCCTCGTGCTCATCCTACGCTGCCGTTGCCAGAACTCGATCATCGATCTCTGATCGGTGAACCCCACATCCCTCTCAGTATTACTAACATGACATATGGCTGTCGGCGTTTGGCGGAATCGCGTCGGCCCCTTGTGTTTTAGAACTTTTGCAGAGACCCGACACTACCCCACACTAGACCGTAGAATCCATCGCACGGGATGCGCTTGCACGCGGGGTGTACACTACTCCGCTACCCCGCCTACTTCGCCGATTCGCAGTCATTGCGAACACGGGTGATGAAAACTCTCGTCACGGCGATGAGTCTAAATGGCTTGCAGCCCACCATTCGTTGACAGGCCCCGCGGTAGTGCCCATGATGGTGCCACGGCCATGATGATGGTATGTCTGACGGTGTTGCGAATGACGGTGACGCTCGACCAGCAGCAGCTGCAGGAGGCGAAAGAGCTCGCGGAGAAGGCGATGGAGAGGGCTGGTTGGGGCGTGCCGGGAAACAAAATCCGCATGGCCACGCACAAGGCGAGGGGCACTGTCCTGTGGGACGTGTTCGCCAAGAGCAGGTTGCGAGGCTTTGCCTCCTCCCGGCCTCGTTCTGAGGCTGCGCCCCCCTTTTCCTCCCCCATCTCTGGTTCATTCAAGCTTCGCGCGGCCCGCTTAGCTTCGACCGAAAGAGGTGCGCTCTCGACCCGCGAATCAAAAAAAACGTGTTCGCCAAGAGCCTGGAGCAGAACCCCGTCGAGATGTCTTGGGCCCGGCCTCGCAGGAAAAACTTCGGCCCCCAGACTCCCCGGGGGACGTCGCAGAGAGAGAGCCCCGGTCTCCTGGGCAGGGCGGCGCACCCCGCGAGGACTGGGCCTGTGCCGAAGAGAGGCTTAGGGCCCCGGCGATGGGAAGGAGTGTCGCGGGGACGAGTGTCGTTGGCCGTCAGGGGGGGCCGCGACCGACAATCACATGCGGCTGTTTTCGGCGGTGGACAAACCTCCCTTTACTAAACATCTGGACCCGCAAAAATAACGGCCGCGACGCCCTCTCGCGAACCGAAAACGGCCAATTCCTCAATCGACGTGTCAGGGTAGCAGGTCTATCCACCTCCGATGTCTGGAGCTTGAACAGAAGGCCTTGCCAGGCATGAAGCGCGGGGGCACAGTGGGGGGAGATTGCACACGGTCGCGGCGAAGCATCGCCCTGCGGGGCCCGAAACAGAACCCGCACCCGGACCAGGTGGAGCAGGCGGCGAGACACCCAAACGGACACCACAAGAACTCCGCGACAATACAACCTCATGCCTCATGTTCGTCCAAGGGACGCTCGATGGCCGTGAGCATGTGCCTCGGGAATGCGGCACAGTCGTCCCGCTGCTCGAGCGAGGCTGGCGAGACCCCCCTGCAGTGGTACAGCTCGGTCCGTCTCAACGGAGAGGCCGTCAGGTTGCACTGCGAAGCTGCGCAGAGTCCTCCAGGAGTCGCCGAACCACGCACTCCTGCCATCCCTGTTCAGCGACAGGCGTCACCCTGGCATTGCCATAGCGGCGCACGCAGCAAGGGCCAACGTCGCGGCACTCGACTGCACAAGGCAAGCCCTCGGAATGTTCCTGTGCCGACATCAGTGACATCAGGGCAGCGCTCCACAGCACGATTCGGCGCCTGGTCCTGCCGAGTCAACCAGCAATCGCTGGCAGCGGCACTCAGGCTGATGATACCCGTGGCCCTCGCCAAAACTGGCGTCTTCACAGCATGTAAACTGACTGACCCCCACAAATGTCCCCACCTCAATCCTCCAGGTATAACCCTGTGCGATGGCCTGGAGGAAGGGATGACGGGGAAGATACTGGCGGGATCTTCAACCCCTCGTTCACCAACCAGATGACCAACAAACAAAACGGACTCGATGACCGACGGTTGCGCCCGGTTCTTCGTATACCCGATGATGAGCGCATCTCGAGCAAACACAGCGAATACATCCAACCAACGTCCCACGGAATCTTCATCGATGGTTCCGTCATGCTGGGCTCGCCCACGACTAATCATGACCTGGCCATCGCAGCTGCCAGCATAATCAAACTATCTTCGAGGAGTCAAGTTCCCTTTGATACAACAACGGGCAGCAGGCGGGCAAGGTGCCCAAAACGAGCCAACTCTGTTAAACTTTGCCGAGCAGGGCAAAATACGCAACTCCACCTTTAAAATTGCAAGCGCTACATGTCGGCACACGATGCCACTACTTTGGCACGACGTTGGCCACGACATCCGTGGCCCCACAGACAGTCAGGGCATGCAGGGAAGACTGGCAAGCGTCCCGGACCCTCAAGCGAAGCCTCACGGGCAACACTGCCATCGCAACAATAGGTTCACCCCACAGTCTACCTCACTGCACGTCCGCGAAACCCGAAGTGTGCAAACTAGAGACAAGCACGGTCACGCGCGACGTGTTCTAGCTTCAGACCAGAAAAAATCATGCCACCCATACACCCTACTGGGAAAGAGTTTCAAGTATTCGGCCGCTCCGCAGGTGGCTGAAGGTCGCCAGGCCGCTGGAGATGGAGACCGACCCTACAACTGAATTCACATGTCGTGTGTTTGGGCCTGGCCACTGAGCGGAAAGACGAGATCAGGCCACTCGGGGAGCTTGCGAAGGACGTGCTCGGCGATACCAGCGGCGAGCTAGCGCTTCGGTCGCACAGGTGGAGGCCGCCTGCGTGCCACACACCACAGGCATCGGCTGGAACGTCGAGGTGGCGCTCGCCTGAGGGCACCGGGCCTGGGCCACGATTCCTTCAACATCCCGTTGCGGCAGACCGCGGCGGCGTGGGCCATCAACCCCACGCGGGCCTGGAGCGGGACTGCGTGCCGGAGTCTCCCCCCCTCAGGATGAAGGGGACCTGGGACACACAAATAAACGCACACAAATACAAGGATTCCCCCCTAGCTCCCCACCTCTTCGGGGCCCCTGGCTTCCCCACCCCCACTGCCCGCATGTTCCCATCGTTGCTGGGAGATCGACGATGGACTGTGTCTGTGTGTGTGTTTGTCCTCCTCCCGACAGGAGGCCCGTGCGCGCCCCCTCCGCGCGGCTCGGCCAGCGAAGCCCGCCGGGAGCCCGCGGGCGGCAGCTCTGCCCCAGAAGGGCCCGGGCGGGGGGACGCCAGGCGGCCGGCCGAGCCCGGCCTCGGCTCGGGCGGTCGCCAGCATGATGGGCGTGTTTTCCACCACCACCACCATAAGTTGGAGGGGGGGAGGAGGAGGAGGACGAGGAGAAGGAGGACGAAGAAGAGAAGGAGGAGGACCCCCTCCCCCTCCAACTTATGGTGGTGGTGGTGGAAAACAGGCCAATCACAGCAGGCCCCCGAGGGCGGCCTTCGAGGCGTCGGCCACGGCTGACGCCCCTGTCCGCCGCCCCTTTCTGGACGGCGGCCCTGCTCCTCCAAGAGAAAAGCCAACATGCTCAAAAATCGCCCCTCCTGGAGGACGCTCAAATGCTCAAATGCTCAAAATGCTCCAAATGCTCAAAATGCTCCAAATGCTCCAAAAAAAAAGCCAAGATGCTCAAAAAATGCTCGAATGCTTGGGACGCCTTCTGGACACTCCTCCTGTAGAGGGCCAGGCCCGACCACAGAGCCGACGCCCCCGTGTCCCTCCGCCCCCCTTTCCGGGCGGCGGCCCGCGCCCCTCCGCACCCGCCCCTGGCGCAGCGGGCGCGGCAGGGGCGGCCGTGGCGCAGGGGGCACGGTCGGCCCCGCCTGGCGCCGGGGGGGGGCGAGCGCGGCGCGGCGCGACGCCTCGGAGGGACCGGGCGGCCTCCCGCCACGCTGCGAGATGGCGAGGAGAGAGAGAGAGAGAGAGAGAGAGAGAGCCCCCGCGGCGAGGTGCAGTCACGACGGGTCTCCTCCTCACGGCCGTGGGAGGCCTCTCCGCCGCGAGCGCAGCAAGGAGAGAGCAGCGCCGTCGGGCCCCGGCGGCGCTGTGGCCACGGCCTGGGCGCCAGGCTCGCTCCAGCTCGGCTGCAGACATACGACATGGCGGGAGCAGCACACTGGAGGCACAAGGCAGAGTAAGAAGGGTGGGTGGAAAAGAGAGAGAGAGAGAGACGGAGAGACACAGAGAGAGAGAGAGAGAACGACGGAGCGGGAGAGAGGAAGAGGACGCGGGGAGAGAGAATGAAGACCTGGTCCCCGGGCATGATCGCGTCGTCGGGGTTCGCCTGGTTCCACGTCGCCACCGCACCGGAGCTCCGGATCTTGTTGACGGTGAGCGGCATCGTCTTCTGCTCCGAATTCAGCCGCCAGCCCAACCCCTGGTTAGCATCCAGCCTCGCGAGCCACCCCCGCTGGTACACGATCTCCGAAGTGCGCATCACGCGCAGCAGCATGGGCGGCTGGTATCCCAAGTGCTCCGCCGCATACTGGGACGAATTGGCCACCTTCGAGGACCAGCTGGAAGCGTCCTTCTGCTTATTCTCTCCCTGATCACTATCACCCTACACTTCCCTCCTCCATCCTCCCTTCTCCCTCTGCTCCTTCAGCCTCCTCCTCCTCCTCCTCCTCCTCCTCCTCCTCCTCCTCCTCCTCATCGTCCTCCTCCCCCTCCTCCTCCTCCCTCCTCGCACTCTCGCGAGCTCGCGAGCTCGCCAGACACCCAGTGCAGGCTGCCGTCAAAGCTAGCTCCCCCATCCGAAGGTCGTCGTCGATGAAACCCTTTCCTTCCTCACCCGCGGGGGGGGGCAGGTTGGAGGGGGGGCTCGAGCAGCCTGGCCTGATCCAGCGTCTGCATGAACTTCTCGTACTTCTTGTGAAAGAAGGGGGCGGAGTTGAGCTTGATGATCCGGTCGGTGGCCACGATCTGCTTGCTGGGGTTCGCCTCGTTCGCGTCGTTCCAGGCCGACAGGACGCTGTCAGGCTCGATGCTGTCGATTACGACCCCCGCTGAGCTGCCGTTCAGCTTCCAGCCGAAGCTCTTATTTGCCCCCGTCCGCAGGACGCGCAATTGTACTACCTGCTCGCGTTCGAAGACCAAATTGTCGACCGAATCCTGCACCCACCGGGGCCTCTGAAAAGCAAGTGTGATGTCCACGCTCGTCACGTTCGACGCGTTCGACCACAGCGACTCCGTCGCATCTCTCCGTGCCTTCGCGAACTGATCCTTGATGCGACTCTCGAAGGTCTCGGAGTTGTGGTGCCACCCGATCTTAGAGGCAACTCCCTGATCAGGGCCTATCCTCAGCCCTCCGCTGCCGCGAAATCTGGACCTCCGACCGCACGGCGTCGGCCCCTGGAAGCTCTCAACCCCATCCCCGGGACCGCTCTCTGTCGCGGGCCGTCCCCGACGGCCCAGGGGGGCGCCCGGGCGAAGAGGCTCCGGGACGCGGCCGAGATTTTGAGAAACCGTCTGTGCCTCGTCTCTGTTCGCGGGGCTCCCAGCGTTCCGCGGAGGAGGTGCCCCCCCGAGGTCCACGACAGTGCCCGGTAAAGGTCCCCTGATGTCCCTGGAGACCTCCAGAGGCCTCCGGGAACCTCAGGAGGGTCTAACTCGCAGCCCTCCTGCGTTGGGTTCTCGTCTTGAACAGAGTGCTGCTGCCTTCTCCTCCTTCCTTCCTCCTCCTTCTTACTCCTGTCTCCAACTAAATCATACCTGCCTCCTATCCTGCCTCCTACCTCGCCGTCCCTGGAAGCTACGAACTTTGAAACTCTCGCAAATGTGGTCGGCTGCTGGGTGGTCCAGCGTCGTGCAGCGCGTAAGGCTTCTCTGGAAGCCCTCGTTGGCCAGCTTGGGGCTCTCTGGAGGCCGTCTTGGAAGTTCCAAAATGATTCGGAAAGCTGTGGAGAGCTTCCTATGCTTCAGAAGGACCACGTAGGGCCAATGAGGCACATATGACCGTCATGCTGATGGGACCGTCAGGCTCATACATAGGGTCCACTACGCCCGAGATGACTCATAAGGGCCATGAGGCCCCTGATGGTCGAACAACTCATGCGGGCAAGTGCTTATATCCATGCGGTTCACAAGGCCCGCAAGGCCAACGTACCTCATGGGGCTGGTGGGGGAGCTCAGAGGAACTAGTGGTCTTATGAGGAACCATAGCCTCCATAGGTCCAATAAGGGCCATGAGGTTCACATGGCCCAGGGGGGATCACTACGTCAGCGGCCGCCATGCACCTTTCGCCAAAAAAGACAGCACCACATAGCATACACCAAATAGCTTGCACCACATGGATTGCGCCACATAGCTTACACAATGGAGCTTGCACCGCACTGCGCGCACCACATGGCTTCCACCACGTGTATGACACCACTTAGCGTACACCGCACAACTTACCAAACTTAAAGCATACGTGGTATGTGTCTGTATGTGTAGATGTATGTTACGTGCGTTCGTGCAAATGTGAAGTTATAGTTATTAGAGGTTGGGGGCTAGATCGAAGTGAAAACGAGGCTCCCTTTACCAGGAAATTTGTTTCGGTTTCGTGTTCGTGTCGTGCGGGCGGGCGAGGCGAAGCTGCACGGGCAGGCGAGAGGGATGAACCCTCCTCTGGCTACGGAGCCGCCGGGCCAAAAGGCCGCCCCCCCCCGGGTTGTCCAGCGGTGGCGGAGGGTGTCCCGCCGTGGTGTCCCGACGGTGTCCTGTGGTATCCCGTGGTGTCCCGCGGTGTCCCGATGGTGTTCCGATGGTGTCCCGAGGGGGTCCCGAAGGCGTCCCGATGGTGTCCCGTGGTGTCCCATGGTGTCCCGCGGTGTCCCGATGGTGTTCCGATGGTGTCCTGGTGGTGTCCCGATGGTGTCCCGTGGTGTCCAGATGGTGACCTAATGGTGTCCCGGTGTCCTGACAATGTCTCGGTGGTGTCCAGATTGGTGTTCCGATTGGTGTCTCGATTGGTGTCCCGATGGTGTCCCTGTGGTGTCCCTGTGGTGTCCTGGTGGTGCCCCGATGGTTGTCCCGGTTGGTGTCCCGATGGTATCCCGATGGTGTCCCGATGATGTCCCGATGGCGCCTGCCAAGTTGATCGCCACCGTCACCACCATCACGACCAGCATCACCACCACCACCACCACTGTCATCACCACCAGCACCACCGTCACCGCAGCTGTTCGGCTCCAGCAAACACTTTGCACGACCCACACCATCGCGCTGCCATGTCCAACAGGCGGCGCGCGCCCCCTCGCCGACGCCCTCCCCCGCGCCCCCGCGGCGCCCAGCTTTGCTTTGCGCCCTGGCGCCAAACTCTGCCAGCGCCGCTGGGGCATAGAGGGGTCGCGCAGTGGAGACCCAGCGTTTTCGAGCGCGCCGCGGACTCCTCCTCCTCCTCCTCCTCCTCCTCCTCCTCCTCCTCCTCCTCCTCCTCCAACTCCTCCTCCCCCTCCTCCTCCTCCAACTCCTCCGCCTCCGCCTCCGCCTCCGCCTCCGCCTCCGCCTCCGCCTCCGCCTCCTCCGCCTCCGCCGCCTCCTCCGCCTCCGCCTCCTCCTCCTCCGCCTCCTCCTCCTCCTCCTCCTCTCCGCCTCCTCCTCCCTCTCTCCTCCTCCTCCTCCTCCTCCTCCCCCTCCCCTCCCCCCCTCCCCTCCCCCTCCCCCTCCCCCCCTCCCCCTCCTCTTCCTCCTCCTCCTGCGTCGCAGCCTGCTTGAAGGAGCCGCCTCAGGGCATGGGAACAAATGCCTGGCGCATTCCTAGAAAGCGCGCCCCACTTCTCGCGGGGCAACTGCTCACAAATGGCCTGGGTCCGCTGCAGGGGCTCGTCGACGCATCACGTCGAGGCGAACATGTTTTTTTTCCGGACGGTTGCGGGTAGGCACTTTGGGGAATCCTGTTGCGCGTCTCGGGGGCGGCCAAGAGGGGGGTGTCCAAGAGGGGGGGCGCGCAAATCATGGCCGGCGGCACGTGCGCGGCCCAGGGTGGGGCCAGGGACGCATTTAGATAAGAAGAGCCGCCATGAAATCCGGGGAGATCTCATGGCCCCCGCCATGACATCCACCCCCCCCCCTCAGTCATCACCCCCCTCTAGCCTGGGCCCGACTCTGTCTCTCCATGGGAGCCTCGAGCGAGTGGTATCGAAGTGATTGTTCTTGCAGTTGGGCCGCATCGGGCGGTTCCTCCTGCTCCTTCTCGCCTCTTCCTGCTCCTCTTCCCCCTTGGTTCTCGCCTCCCCGGTGAAGTGGCGAGTCCAATCCACTCTGCTGCCTTCGAACGCCCCTCGCAGGCGGGCGCTCCTGCCGCAGCGCGCGCGCACGGACGGCCGGCGCGCGCCGGAGAGGGCGAGGCCGGACCCAGAGATCCGACGTCGTGATTTCTTCAACACTGAAGGGGCCCTGCGACACAAAAAGTAAATACACACAAAAAAAGGATTCCCCATATTTTCCCATATTTTCTGGGTTTTCGTCTTCCCCCTCACTTCCCATATTTTCCCATATTTTCCGGGAAATCGACAATTAATTGTGGCTGTGTGTTTTTTCCCTCCTGAAATACGGGGTCCCCCGAGGTCTCGACCCATTCCCCAGGACCGGCTCTTCGTCCGGAGTCGTCTTTCGACGGCCCCGGGGCCCCGCGAGGGCCTCGAGAGGTCGAGAAGTACGAAAAAAAAGCCTGCGCCTTGGCTTCTTCACTGCGTTGTGGCTCTCTGGGGGGGCGGCGGCAGACACCGTGCCCGCCCGCCGTCGCCGCGCGCGGGGGGCGACCGCGAGCACGCCGAAAAGGCAGCCCCCCCGCGGAGGGGAGCAGGGGCGCCGCCACACGCCCAGCAGCAGCGAGGGGGGCCCCCCCAGGCACGCGAAGGGATACACCCTGCGAAATGCTTAAGAAATCATGGGTTAAGAAATTCATAGTCTCAGAACTTGAATAAAACCCAAATTGTCCACTCAAATCTTAGGATTTACATTGGAACATTAAGAATAATCAAGACTCTGGCCAAAAAATTAGGTTTTCTTAAGCATCGCCTAAGGTGTACACACTTTTTTGGTCGGCGGGGCGAGAGCGAGTCCCTTCTGCTAAAAGCTAGGCGGGCTACGCACAGCTTTAAGTAGGGAGACGGGGCACAGGAAGGCGGGGCCTCAGGCGGCCGGAGCGGGCGGAGCCCGGGGTGCAGGCGGTGCCGAAGAGCTTGCACAGGAAAAGGTACGCCGCGCGAAGAGATACACACAGAGGTCCCAGGAGCCCCCCCCATTTCCACGCATTCTCTGCGCTTTTGTCTTCCCCCCATTTTCGCGCATCTACCTGGGAATCGACAATTTAAAAACAAAAAAAACAAAAAACTGGGAATCGACGATTCACTGTGGCTCTGTGTGTTTTCCTCCCTCCTGAGTGAGGTCGGGCATGTCCCCCTGCAGTCGGACGTGGGAAGAGAAAGGAGACATGCTCACACGACCACGGAGACAAATCAGAAATCATCGAAAGACCGTCCCCGGATTACCTTTTTACTCTGCTTGAGTATTCCTCCTGTAGAAGGACACGCCCGACTTACGCCCAGCACTGAAGGCCCCCAGGTGGAGGCGACCCCGAAGCATGAGTCAGGGGCTACGCCAGCTCTGCGAAAGGGGGGCCGTCCTTTCTGCGGCGAAGCCGTCGCCGCCCGAGCTTCCGACGGAGGGTCAGGCGGTCTCTTGGTCAGTATCAGAGCCAGCCAGGGCTTCGGGGCCAGGCTCCGCCAGCCCACCGCGGCCACGTGCGCCGCGGTGCCCACGGCGCCCGTGGTGGCGCCCGAGCAGCCGATGGACGTCGAGAATCCGGCGTAGCTCGGGTTGTCATCTCCGCCGGCTGCGGGTTCCAGTGTCGCCAGCTCGCAGCAGCCGCCAGCGGCCGTGCCCACGGCGCCCGCGGCGTCTGCCGAGCAGCCGATGGACGTCGAGAAACCGGGCCCATCGAAGGCGCCGGCCGCGGTGAAGGACGAGGCCCCAGCGGAGGAGGAGCCCGCCCTGGACTGGATCGGCCAGGACGACACACGCGCTTTCGAGTTTGCCACGGGCGCGAGCGCAGAGTTGGGCGGGAGAAGCGCCGAGGACGTTGAGGCGCAGCGCGCGCGGAGGGCGGGCGCGGCCTCGGCCTCGGCCTGGCCCGGGCTCACCGATGAGCCCGACAACGCGCATCTGTTCATGCAGATCAGCACATGGAGACGGCTGGGCGATGCAGCGCCGCGGGGTCTAGCACGCGCACCACCGCGCCGTCGACATCCCTGACAACGTGAAAGCGGCAGCGAGGATCGAGCACATGCGAGCCACCGTCGCCAGCGCGCTGAGGGAGAATGCGAGGCAACGGGGATTCGTGCCTGACACGTGTCCGATGTTCAGCGACCGCCCGGCACCTCCGCATCGCGCGCGCCCGCTAAGGTGCGGGGGGGGGCCTGCTCTGCGGACGCCGCGCCCCCCCTGGCGCCGCCGCGCGTGTTCGCCACGCAGGCCCGCGCCAGGTCCCCACAGGTGGTCATCTCCAAGACGCCCCTCGCGAATGGCACCTCCGACTGGCGGCCCGACATGCGGCAGCGCTACTACAAGCCGCTTAAAGAGTTTCCAGACAACGCGTGCCACAAGCTGCACCTGGAGGACCTCGAGGCGCAGGACCGCCGCAGGGCTGTGCTGACCCAGTCGCGGAGCTGGACCGCAAGCGCACAAGGTGGCGCCTCTACCTCGAAGCACCAGGCTCTGCCGGTGCTGCTCACTGGCAGAGCCCGCAGTGGGACTGCTGCCACGGGGGGGGGGCGTGGGACCCAGCAGCGCACCTCCCGGCACCGACGAGTAGGGTCAGTCCCCCCTGCGCGATGCAAAAATGGACCTGCGCGCGCAGATCGAAACAATGGCGGCGGCGCTCCCTGACGTCGCCGGGGGCGGGCGCGACCTGCATCCGGACCGGAAGACCCGCGGGACCCACGGGGAACGGTGCATCGCGCCGCGTGCCAACGCGGACGGGCACGAGCGGCTGCGCGCCTGCCCGATTGCGAGGCTGCGCGAGCTGTTCATGAGTGAAGGGGCCCTGGGACACCCAAATAAACACACACACACACAAATAACAGGATTCCACATATTTTCCCATATCTTCTGGGTTTTGTCTTCCCCCCCACTTCCTATATTTTCCCATATTCTCTGGGGATCGACGATTAAGTGTGTCGGCGTTTCTCCCCTCCTGAATGATGCTGGGCACGCGGCACACCGCCGCACCTGGCGGTTGCTCGTGCTCAAACAAGGACATGCAGCTGGCCAGGCCGACGGAGGCGGCGCCAGGCTCTGCCGGCGCATCCGAGTGGTCGAGCTGCTTCTAGGGCGACGCGCGGGCCCCCCCAGGCACGTCAGCTTCGGGGCGAGCTCTGGGACGCCAAGGTCAGCGCCAAGTCAAGTGCTCTCGTCGCAGAGTACGTCGACCTCAAGGGATTGCCCCCGGCTAGGTCTCGGCCGCGGCGCTGAGCCAGCTGCCCCACTCGGCCATCGGATTCGCGCACCCGGCGTTGCTCCGCGACTTGCGCCCTCCGCGGCCGGAGCAGGCTGTCCCTCCCCCGGGCTCGGCCTTCCCCCGGGCTCGGGCCGGGGGCGGGCTGCTGCCCAGGCTCACGAGGCCAGCGCTCTCGCTTCGGCCCGCCACCGAAGTGCCGAGCTCGTCGGCAGCACGATGCGCAATCTGCTCGCAGTGCGCCTGGACGACGCGGACCTCGCTCGGGCTCGCGGGCGCCATCGCGAGCCCGCGGTGCAGGTGCGCGGAGATCGCGAACCAATTCATGAGCGAGGCGCGCAGGAACGTCGCGCCCATGTCGCGGTTCATGCAGAGCCCCGATGGGCACCCGCCGTGCCAGCGCAGGGCGCGCGCGGCGAGGCCCTAGCGCGCGGAGAAGCGCGGCAGGCTCTGCCAGCGCAGCTCCCCGCGCTCTCCGGGCCCAAGCCTTCACCATGGTGGAGGGCGCGGATGCCGGCGCCGCTGCGTGTCCCAGCGCGGTCGTTGGCGCATGCGATGCCTGCCACATGGGGGCCGCGCGATGACCCCATCGCCCCCGCGACCCGCCCACGAGGCGCAGCCCGAGAGGCCTCTGGCCCCGCGGGCACGGCGAGGCGACCTGGCCGGCATCGCAGGCGCCCCAAGCTGCCACGCAACTCGAAAAGTAGGTCGGTGGGCGCAGAGGTCGCGCCAGGCCCTGCTGGCGCGATCGCCCCACGCCGAAGATCCCGCCGCTCGCGAGGGTGCCGCAGGTCGCGCCAGGCCCTGCCGGCGCGGGCGACTCCCCATGCGGATTGGGGCCACGCCCGCCGGCGCCCGGGCGCTTCGCAGGCGAAACGCGCGCGCGGGGCTGCGCGCGCTGCTCCTGCCTCCTCACATGCACCCTCGCCCCCTCCGCCCCCGCCCCCCACTTATCCCGCCCCCATCCCCTCAGGGGGGCGCGTCTGCGCCACTGGCGAAATCGAGAGGAGGAGGAGGAGGAGGAGGAGGAGGAGGAGGAGGAGGAGGAGGAGGAGGAGGAGGAGGAGCGAGGAGGAGGAGTAGCTGGCTCAGTCAGCCTCCGACCAGTCTGAGCGCTGCCAGTGCCGTGGCCGGGGTGCCCACCGGAGCCCTCGCGCCGGGCCCATGCCCGACGGCGCCGGCGGAAGCGGGCGCGCACGCGTCGCGCGCAGCCGAATTTGGCCAACGACGCGGCCACGTCGGGAACCGCCACGTTTCCAGACCCCCGACGTTGTGCTTTTTTCACAACGTCGACCCCCAGAGGTCTGGACCCCTTCCCCGGGACCGGTTCTTCGTCAGGAGTCGTGTTTTGACGGTCCCGAGGCCCGGTGAGGGCCCCCGGAGGCCGAAGACAGTGAGAAAAGCCTCCTGTCGCGTTTTCCTTCACGGCGCGAGGAGGTCGGCCAGGGCTTCCCATCAGCCCGCTGCGCCCTGAACGCGCCCCCGCGCAGCGGGGCGCGACGCGCGCGCAGGGCCGCCGCCTCCTCCCGAAGAGGCGCCACCTTCGGGATGGCACTGGGCGAGGCGGGGCGGCCGCGGAAGCGCTCGGCCGCGCCGCGGCGAGCGCCGCGCGGCCGCGAGGCCGCGGGGCCGCGGGCGGCCGCGCAGCCTCGCGCCCAGCCTCGGACAGGTGCGAAGCCCAGACGTCGGGCGTCTCGCAAAAACCGAGGCGGAGGTTTTTGTTCGTGGCTTTCGGTGACGAACCAACAACACACACCCATGCCCCTAGGGGGTCGGAGAGGGCTACGGGTGAGTGTTGTCGAATGGGGATCCCCGCTCGAACGGGAGCGTTCCCCAGGGTCCGACAACCCGCACCCATACCCATAGCCAGTCCTCCTCCAAACCACCCCCCTATGGGTATAGGTGTGTGTTGTTCGTTCGTGATTTCGGCCCCTCGAGGCCCTCGCCCGCGCGGCCGCCGGCGCGGCCGCTAGCGCGCGGCGCGCGGGCCCACCGCCTGGAGCCGCCGGCAGAGGGGAAGACCACGCAGACTGGCAAGGCGTCGTCGATGGCTGCGGCTCGCCTTCTCAGCGACACACCGGCGGCTGCGAGAGGCACTACGACTTCCGCGAGATACTGACGCATCGCTTGGACAGAGAATGTGCTCTCATTCCCGCGTCGGCTGTCGTGGGCCCGGCGCTGGGCTCTGCCTGCGCTGCCTGCCCCGCTGGCGCCGCGTGCCCGACCGCTACAAGTCGACGCGTCACGAAGATGCCCGACGACTAAGCGCTTCGCCGACGCGCAATTTGGCGGCGGGGTGCAAGGCCCCCCCGGCGGTGCGGCCACCAGACTCTGCCCAGACCTCGACGCCCAAGTCCGCGAAGGATCCAGCTAGCGAGGTTACTGGTCGGACGAGCGCCGCGCCAGCGGAAAGCTCGGCGCCCGGCGCACGAGCCACCCCCTCGCTCGGGTCCGCCGGGGCGTTGACTTCTCCAGGGCTAGCCCTCGCCAGGACAGACGAGGGCCAGCGCCAGGCTCAGCCAGCGCACTTTCAGATCCAGGCTCGACATTATGTCTGCATGGCCCTCTTGAACGCTCTCCGCCGTTCGGTCTCCGCGAGAGGGCCGAACGCCCGCGCAAGGCCCCCCTCCTCCCTGTTTTCCGTCAGCGGGACGAGTGCGCTGCCGCCCCCGGGCGGCAAGTCTTGGCGTCGCCAGCAGCGACGCGCAGGCGCCCGCAGCGCCAGGCTCTGCCAGCGCCGCGGGCGCCACCACCGGCGCAGACCAGTGGAACATCGTGGACTGGTGCTGCAGTCGGGCCATTGGCGCCTGCACTTCACTTAGAGACACTGGCGCGAGCATAGAAAAATCACTAGCATCATCATCATCATCATCATCATCATCATCATCATCATCATCATCATCATCATCACCACCACCACCACCACCATCATCATCATCATCATCATCATCATCATCATCATCATCATCATCATCATCATCATCACGAGCACCATCACAATCAACAGTCAACCATCACAATCACCATCACCATCGCCATCACAACCACAGTCACTATCAACGCCACCGCACCCACACCGCGGCTGCCCCGCTCAACTGGGCGCCCACATGGTGCCCCGATGGTGCCCATGTGGTGGCCCAATCTTGTCCACGTGGTGCCCCGCTGGTGTCCCGATGGTGTCACGTGTATGCCCCCGCGGTGTCTTCAGGTGCTCCTCCCGTGGGAGCGCCGAAGTCGGGCGCCTGGCGTCGGCACCCCTTCCGCCGCAGGCACCCAGGAGGGCGTCGGCTTCTCTCCGCGGCGGCGACTGCAGAAGAGGCGAGTGGCAACGCGAGGTTCACCTCGCGCCATCGCCACCATCACGAAGGTAATTGCCATCGTGACGCACGTTGCCACCGCCACCGCTCGCATCTCCGCGACCGTTGCCGCTGTGGCCACGCCGCATTCGCGGGTGTGGGTGCACCATCGCAGGTGTGCCGCGCCGTTGGTGCTCGCTGTGCTGCCGCCAGCGGGCCTGGCTCATTCTTCTCCGCCAGGCGCTGCCAGCCGAGGTGGAGACAGGTCTGCCAGGCTCGTGCGCCCGCCCACGCCGCCGCTGACTCGGGTGGGCGCGTGGTCGCCGCGGCAGTTGAAGCGTACCTCTTGGAGCACAACCATGCATGCAGGCGCCAAGAGCGCTACAGCGCTATGGCGTGCAAGGAATTTCCGCGCCAGGCTCTGCCTGCGCCGACTGGCAGAGCACTCTGGACGTGCAACACTCTGTTGCCAACGGAGACGGCCGCCGTCTCGCCGTGCACGGCGGAGGCAAAACGAGAGAAGAAGCGTGTGAACTCGCATGCCTCCACGCGGTTGCCGCTCTCATCGGTTCCCGTCAGAGTTCCTTTTTCGCCCAGCGCGCTGGGAAATCACTCCAGCCTAGCTGTTGGAAAACCTACCCGGCGCCAACCCGAGGCACCAGACTCTGCCAGTGCACATCCCGCCGCGCCTGCAGGATGCACCCGCGGAGGCTGCGACGTCAGACGCTGACGCGCGCATGGTTGGCCTCGTGCGCCAGTGTCTGCACGCACATGGCGGGGAGTTTGACCCGTCGTGCACCAGCCTTACGAAGATGGGGCTCAAACCAGGCGATGAGCGCGTGTACAGCATGCTCAATGAGCTCATGGCGCTCGCGGGTCTCCAGACCTTCATTAGACAAGCGCGTTCCACTACTCGCAAAGTAACTACTCGCAAATGGCCTGGATCCCCCCGCGGGGGATCTACCAAACATTACATCAAAGCAGACAGGTGTTTTTCGGACGTCTGCGAGCAGGCACGCTGCGAGCAGTGGAACGCGCTCGGTGACTCATCCTGAGCCAGCGCGAGTTCAGCTGGATCCCCAGTTTTAAAGGCACGAGACGAGCGAGCAACACGCAGGCGAGAGGCGAGGTCGCACGCGAGGCACGCACGGAGGTTACGGCATCAGACTCTGCCAGTGCCTCGGGCGCTGCTTCCTCAGCCCAGGCGGCGGCGTGCGCCGCGAGCAGCCACGCGCGGGCGCCGGCCGAGCCAGGCTCTGCCAGTGCGTCGGCTCGGCCCAGCTCGCCAGGTTCTCGGTAGTGGACCAGGGCTGCAGTCCCGCCGAGCGCTCGTTCTACTGCCCTGACCACCTGGCGTGGGCACTGCGTTCGGAGAAGGCCTCGCAAGCGCATCACGAGCATCGTCACCATCACAGTCATCGCCGTTGTCGTAAGTTGGTTCCCCACCCCCACACAACGTACTTATCACCCGAAGGGTGGTCGTATAGGTGCGGCAGGTTCGTGTCGTGTCGACCCTGGCGTTGGTTCCTGACACCGCGGGGATCGTTCAACCTTGAACGATCGGGCGTTTCCGAAACGTCCAAATCGTTCCACATCGAAGGATTCTGGGTCGCCCGAGGCGTTCAACGTTGAACGCCGCTGGCGGGGTCGCCACCGGTCGACACGACGCGCACCTGCCGTAAATGCATGAGGCGAGGGGGTGAGATCGCAATGAGAAGGAAAGCTCCCCCACTGGGACATCGGTTTCGCTTTCGTGCTCGCGTCGTGCGTCCAGGCGAGGCGAAGCTGCGGAGGAGGAGGTGGAGGAGGAGGAGGAGGAGGTGGAGGAGGAGGAGGAGGAGGAGGAGGAGGAGGAGGGGGAGGAAGCAGAGGAGGAGGTGGAGGAGGAGGAGGAGGAGGAGGAGGAGGAGGAGGAGGAGGAGGAGGAGGGCGAGAGGGAGGACACCTCCTCTGGCCAGGGCGCCGCCGGGCCGAAAGGCCACCCCGCCAGAGCTGTCCAGCGGTGGCCAGGGGTGTCCCACGGGTGTCCTGTCGGTGTCTCGTCGGTGTCCCGTGACGAGATCGACTGCGAGATCGATAGTGCGATCGATAGTGAGAGGTCTACACCCCGCGAAATGCTTAAGAAATCATGGGTTAAGAAATTCATAGTCTCAGAATTTGAATAAAAACCCAGAATTCCTCTGAAAATCTTAGGATTTACACTGAAACGTTAAGAATAATCGAGATTCTGGCCGAAAACTTGGGTTTTCTTAAGCATCGCCTGGAGTGTAGCGAGATCGTTCGCAAGACCGAAGGTGAGATCGACTGTGAGATCGCTGGTCAGGTCGACAGTAAGGTCGGTCGAGTGATATCGACAACGAGATCGATAGAGAGAGATCGACAGTGAGATCGATCTAATGAGATCGATAGTGAGATCGATAGTGAGGTCGAGCGAGTGCGGCGTTGGCTCCTGCGCCTCGCCCCCGAACCGCCTTACCACCCGAAGGGTGGTCGTACAGGTATATCAAATGGCACATGCATGTCCAAGCCCATACAAAAAGCAATGGGGGCCACCGACAGAGTTGCAAAATCTTGCGATTGTGCGAAAAACTGCGAAGCGCACACGTGGAATAAGCAACCAAGGTCAGAGCCCCGTGGGAGAACTGCATGGGGAACCCGCGAACTGTGCTCGTCTAGCGTCGTTGTTTCGAGCGCTTGTCTTCTACAAAGATGAAAATACACCAGAGAAAACACCGGCCAGTGGATGGCTTGAAGACTGGAGATATGGATATTGCGATCGATTGTGAGATCGATAGTGAGATCGAGAGTGAGATCGATCATGAGGACGATAATAAGGTCGATTGTGAGACCGATAGTGAAGTCGATTCAGTGAGTTCGATAGTGAGAAAGATCGTGGTATCGCTCGTACGATCTATAGTGGGATCGATTGCGAGGTCGATAATGAGATCGATTGTGGAAAAATATGAAGAAATCGATAGAGAGGTGCGTAATCAGACCGATGGTGAGACCGATCGATTAAGAGATCGACCACCCAAGAACCCGGAAACCCGGGAACCCCGCCGCCCACCGAAATCGGCCCGGAACCAGCAACCGGGAACCCGGGAACCCCGAACCGGGAACCCGGGAACCCCGCCGCCCACCGAAATCTGCCCGGAACTTTCACCGTGTCTTTCAATCTCCGCTAGACCCCTTCATTGCAAGCACTGATTGGGGAACTATACAATAAGCAATTAAGAACAAAAACGGCGTTCCAAGAATGATGCGCAAGAACGTTGAAACCCACTGTTTTTTTTTTACGAAGGAGCCACATGAAAAATGTTGAAAACCAATTGTGTGCTTTGTCCCTGACGTCGCCATCTGCGTGAGAGGTGCGTCTGAAGGTCAGAACATGAGGATGCCCCTGGCGAAACGGACATAAAAATGAACCTGGCGAAGGGCCCAACCATATGCAGTTGCGAATACCGTCTTTGTGAGTATCGTCTTCGGTCGATCTCCTTATGGGGCCACGAGACGCGTAAATGGTGTGCCGAAATCTGGCGGGGCCTCCATGCAGGCGCTGCCACTGGGGCCTTCGAGTATCGCGGGGCAAATGAAATGAAGAAGGGGGGCCAGCAACAGGAGAAACTGGAGCCTTCGGTGGAGCTCTCTGTGGGGCAAAGAAACGTGCGAGAGTGTGCCGAAATGGCGGGTGGGACGGCATGCTGGCGCTGCCCCTGGAGCCTCAGGTGAAGCTCCCTATGGCATGGACCTGTCTGGCCACGGAACGTGTGAGGGGGTCGCAGAAATTGAGGATGGAACCCCATGCGGGCGCTGCCACTGGGGCCTTCGGTGGAGTTCCCCCTGGGGTCATGAACCGTGTGAGCGGTGCACCGAAATAAGGGTGTAACCGAATGCGGGCACTGCATCTCGGGCCTCCAGCGGAGCTCCCTATGGGGCAACGAGCCTTCGGTGGAGCTCCATATACGGCCACAAGGCGTCAGAGGGGCGTGCCGAAGTCGAGGCGGAACTGCACGCAGGCGCTGCCACTGGGGCCTTCGGTGGAGCTCCCTGTGGGCCACGAAGCGTGTGAGGGGTGCGCCGACATGGGGGTGGAACTGCATGCGGGCGCTGCCGCTGGAGCCGTAAGTGGAGCTCCCTGTGGGGCCACGAAACGTGAGTGTGTGTGTGTGGGGGGGGGGGGGGGAGGGGGCGAATGGAGGGCGAAACTGCGTGCGGGCGCTGCCCCTGGGGCCTTTGGTGAAGCTCTCTATGAGGCCACGAACCGCGTGACCAGCGCACCGAAATTGGAGTGGAACTGCACGAGGGCGCTGCCACTGGAGCCTGAGGTGGAGCTCCCTGTGCGGCCACGGAACGCGTGAGTCGTGTGCCAACATGGGGGTGCAACTGCATGCGGGCGCTACCGCTGGGGACTTCGGTGGAGCTCCCTATGGGGCTACGGAACGTGTGAGGGGGTGTGCTGACACGGAGGGTGGAAATGCATGCGATCGATGCCACGGAGGCCCTGGGTGGAGCTCCGTATGGAACCACGAAGCGTGTGAGGGGTATCCCGAGATGGGGGTGGAACCGCATGCGGGAGCTGCCATTGCAGCATTCGGTGAAGCTCCCTATAAGGCCACGAAACGTGTGAGGGGGTGTGCTGACATGGACGGCAGAACTGCATGTGGGCCTGCCACTGGGGCCCTCGGTAGAGCTCCCTCTGTTCCATGTGGAACCACGAAACGTGTGATGAGTGTGCCGAAATGGGGGTGATACCGCATGCGGGCGCTGCCACTGAGGCCTTCGGTGAAGACTTCTATGGGGCCACGAAGCGTGTGTGGAGTGCACCGAAATGGGCGTGGAACTGCATGCGGGCGCTGCCACTGGGGCCCTCGGTGGAGCTCCCTATGGAACCACGAAACGTGTGAGGGGTGTGCCGAGATGGGTGTGGAACCGTATGCGGGCGCTGCCACTGGGCCTTCGGTGAAGCTCTCTATGGGCCTACGAAGCGTGTGGGGGTTGCACCAGAATGGGAGTGGAACCGCATGCGGGCGCTGCCACTGGGGCCTTCGGAATAGCTCCCTATGGGACCACGAAACGTGTGATGTGGTGCAAGGGATGGGAGGAGCGGGAGGAGAGGAGGAGGAGAACGCGGGGCGCAGTCTCGTCAAAACGAAGACCCAACACCACAGGATGGTTGGGAATAGGGGCGGCGACACTGTATCGCGTTTGAGCTCTGCTCCCTCGGGGAGGTGCGTAAGAGAATCCGCCGACCCCTTGGGGTCATGGCGTGTGAGATGCTTCCCCCCTCCCCAAACCCCTCCCCCTGGAGCCCGTTCCAGCCGGTTTGGGGGAGGGGGGTCAGCGGCGCCCTTGGAGCCCCCGGGGGCCCCAAAACATGCCAAGAGAGTCCCAAAAGGCTCCCCGGACGGTCCCAGAGGGCTACGAGCCGCCGAGAGGTCGCTCCGAGACGCCCGAGATTGCCTCCAGACGGCCCCAGGGACCCCCTTAGACGCCCCAGGCAGCCTCCAAGAGGCGCCCCAAGAGGCCCTCAAGAAGCAGAAATCGTCACACTCCCTCGGAGAAATGCACATGTTTAACACATTCGCCTCTTGGGCGCTCGCGAGGCCCACACAGCGGCCCAAGAGAGCTCCAAGACGGCCACGGAGGGTCCCAAGAGGCTCCTCCTCCTCTCTCCCTCTCCTCCTCCTCCTCTCTCCCTCTCCTCCTCCTCCTCCTCCTCCTCCTCCTCCTCCTCCTCCTCCTCCTCCTCCTCCTCCTCCTCCTCCCTCTCCTCCTCCTCCTCCTCTCCTCCTCCTCCTCCTCCTCCTCCTCCTCCTCCTCCTCCTCCTCCTCCTCCTCCTCCTCCTCCTCCCCAGAAACCACCACAACGGCCCAGGAGAGCCCCATCACGGCCCCGAGAGGTCCCCAAAAGGGGCCAAGAGGGTCCCAAAAGGCCTCCTGGACGGCCCGTGGGGGCTGCGACTCCTCGGGGCATCGCCCCGAGACGCCCGAGATTGCCTCCAGACGGCCCCAGGGGCCCCCTAGACGCCCCAAGAAGCCACAGGGAGGCATCCCAATAGGCTCTCAAGAAGCAAAAGTCGTCCCATTCCCGAGGGAGAACGTAGATGTTCAGCACATTCGCCTCTTGGGCGCTCACGAGGCCCACAACAGCCTAAGAAGCCTTCAAGATCGACCCAAGACAGCCCCAGAGACCCCCAAGAGGGCTCCGAGACGGCCCAAGGGGTCGCCGGTGCGGCGTAAGCTAATGAATAGTTGCATACGGTTCCCCACTGGGATTTGTCCTGTTACGTTTTTGCGAATCCAACCTGGGGGCTGTTACGGTGCCCTTGAAATTCTGTCAAGCCGACGCGCGCAACTTCCATGGATAACCCCACCACAGTTGGCCTCCTTCCTTCCCTGCGTAAGAGAGGCCAGCCTGCCAGACAAGAGTGGAGATGCACCTCCCGGGGCCCCCAGAAGTCCCAAACGGGGAACGAAGGCACCCAAGAGCCTCGAACCTGACCTCGACTCGGCGGACCCGCCCCGCCCCCGCGGTACAAGGCACTCCACCGATCGGCACCCCGATTGGGCGCGACGAGCCTTCTGGACCTCGTCTTCTTCCTCCTCCTCAGCATCGACATCACCATCATCACCATCATTATCATCATCATCATCATCATCATCATCATCATCATCATCATCATCATCATCATCAGCAGCAGCAGCAGCAGCATCCAGATCAGCATCAGCGTCATAATCATGATTATCAACAACAACACCAGAATCAGCAACAGCAGCAGCAGCATCATCAGCATCATCATCGTCAGCAGCATAAGCATATCATCAGCATCAGTATCACATCAGCAGCAGCAGCATCAGCATCATCATCAGAATCCGAATCGTCATCACCATCATCATCATCATCATCGCAGTCGGCAACAGTACCATCACCATTGTCATCGTCATCATATTCATCAGCATCATCAGCTCACCGCCTGCGATATCATACCATCGCCGTTGCCACCCACCATGAACAGCATCACCAACTCAATAACCACCATGAAGTATGGTTTATCGTCATCAGCGTGACAAGTACCATCATCATCAGCATCAGCATCATCGTCATCATCAGCAGCAGCAGCATAATCAGCATCATCATCATCATCCCCATTATCATCATCATCATCATCATCATCATCATCATCAACAGCATCATCATCATCGGCAGCATCATCATCATCCTGATCCTCCTCCTCATCATCATTATCATCGTCATCGTCATCAGCATCATCGTCAACAGCATCATCACCATCGCCGTCGTCATCGTCATCGTCATCGTCATCATCATCGTCGTCACCATCACCATCACCATTCTCGTCCCATCGTCGCAATTGTAAGAGGCATCATCCCCGGGTGTTCCCCCTCCTCCTTCTTGCCTACGTGGCCATCTCCTGAGTCGCCTCCTCCACATCGCGCGCCTCCCTCTCCTCTGCATCCCCCATTCCGTCCTTTCATCCAAACTCCCCCTGATCATCCTCCACCTCCTCCTCCTCCTCCCCCCCCTCATCCCCCCCTCCTGCCCCCTCCTCCTTCTCCTCCTTCTCCTCCTGTAATTCCCCCTCCTCCTCGTCCTCATCCTCCTCCTCATCATCACCACCACCACCAAAATAAAAGCATCATCATCACCATCACCATCATCATCGGCATCAAAAACAAAATCATCGTCATCATCATCATCATCATCATCATCATCATCATCATCACCACCACCACCACCATCACCATCACAATCAACAACAACAACAACAACAACAACAACAACAACAACAACAACAACAACAACAACAACAGCAGCACCATCATGATCGTCTTCGTCATCGTCATTGTCATTATCAGCGCCGCCTGCGATACAGTACCATGCCCGTTGCCACCATCCACCATCATCCTGCCAATCGTCGCAATCGTCATCATGATCAACGTCATCACCACCATGAAAAATATGATTACCACCAGCGTGAACAATACCATCATCATCAGCATCAGCATCATCATCAGCATCAGTAGCGTCATCCTCATGCTCATCCACATCCTCCTCATCATCACCATTATCACCAGCAGCGTATGATCATCGTCATCGCCATCGTCATCGGCATCGTCATCATCATCGTCATCGTCATCCTCGTCGGCACCATCAACACCTGTATGATCATCTCATCGTCGCAATCGAAAAAGACACCATCCCCAGGTTGGCTCCCTTGAATCGCAACTCCATATCGTCTGCCTCCCTCTCCTCTGCATCCCACAGTCGTCCAGTCATCGAATAACCTCTCCTCCTCATTCATTCCTTTTCCATATAAACAACTTTCCCCTGTCACACCCCGAGGCCAATTTTTAGGGCGGGCCGGGCGTTCCGCCCGAGATTTTCTCGCCTTTTTTGATTCTGAAGCTTGAAAATTGGCAACAGTTTCACATATGGAGGGCGGGTTGTTTTCAAAATGTGGCTCTCGCCTCTGCGCGGCGCACACTCGCTGTAAAAAATTGCAGGAGCTTCACGGGTTGAGGGCGGGTCGTTTTCAAAATGTGGCTCTCGCCTCCGCGCGGCGCACATTCGTTACAAACAGTTGCAGGAGTTTCGCGGATTGAGGGCGGGTCGTTTCCGAAGTGTGGATCTCGCCTGAGCGCGCCGCACATTCGTTATAAACATCTGCAAGAGCTTCACGGATCGAGGGCGGGTCGTTTTCGAAATGTAACTCCTTTTATACATGTGTATATATATATATATACATATATATATATATATATATTAAAAAAAAAAAAAAAAAAAAAAAAAAAAAAAAAAAAAAAAAAAAAAAAAAAAAAAAAAAAAAAAAAAAAAAAAAAAAAAAAAAAAAAAAAAAAAAACGGCCAAAGACCCACAAGCGTGGGCAGAGAGGTGATGGGAGAGGAGGCCCGCCACTGAGGCCAGCCTGCCCACCGCATGAGTCCGACGACCCCGAGCTCAACTCGCCTTCGCGAGGGCTCGAGCTCGGCGCAGAGCCCGCTTCGGCCTCTCCACCAATGCGGAGGGCCGAAGGCGTGCGGCGACGCAGCGGGAAAAATTCCAGCAGGATCCGCAACGGCGAGCCCCTCGGGCGGCGCACATTCGCTTTCAAAATCTGCAAGAGCTTCACGGATTGAGGGCGGCTCCTTTTCACAACGTGGCAATCGCCCGAGCGCCGCGCACACTCGTTCACAAAATCGTCGAAACTTTCACGGGTTACCATCACCAACGTACCATAAATTTTGTTTGGGAAGGATTCGGGATTATGCGGGTGCAAGAGGTTCGTTGCTTCTCTGTGTTGAAGTCCTAGGAACGGAGTTCTGGCACGATGCAGGATCGTCAAGGTGCAGCAGTCAGGATCCGTGGAGTTGGAATCCTGAGAACAATGTTTTGGCATGCTTCAGGGCCTTCAAACGGGCTTCAAACGGATGTCTTCCAACGAGGCAGTTCCCCCAATGGAAATGATCCGTTGTAGGGGCCTATGAAGAAGGACTTGGAGGGAGGGTTTACTCCAACATCGTTGATGACTCTTAGGTTCACACTGGTCCTGCTCCCCCTCCTCCTCCTCGTCCTCGTCCTTCTCATCCTCCCTCTCATCATCCTGATCATCATCATCAGCATCATCATCAGCATCTTCGTCATCGTCATCATCGCCAACTTGATCATCATCAGCATCAGCATCATCATCACCACCACCATCAACATCACTATCGTCAGCAGCATCATCGGCAGCATTATCATAATCATCAGCATCCTCATCATAATCGTCAGCATCAGCATCAACAGTATCATCATCAGCATCATCATCATCGTCATCGTAATCAGCATCGTCATCATCTCCATGATCATCAGCATCATCGGCATCATCATCATCATCATCAGCATCATCATCAGCAGCATCATCATCGCTATCACCACCGCCGCCTGCAATGCAGTTCCATCGCCGTTGTCACCCACCACCATCGACAGTCCGATCATCGCCTGCATCGTTATTACCAACGTCACCACCTCTACGAACGATACTATCATCATCAGCGTGAACAGTACTTTCACCAGAATCATCAGCATCATCAGCATCATCGGCATCAGCATCATCATCATCATCATCAACATCATCATCGTCGTCATCGTCATCATCATCATTATCATCATCATAATCCTCCTCATCATCATAATCATCAGTATCATCAGCATCATCGTCATCATCACCATCATCGTCATCGTCATAGTCATAGTCATCGTAATCGTATTCGTCATCGCCATCCTCGTCGTCGTCATCATCATCATCACCACCGCCACTCCCATCCCATCGTCGCAACCGTAAAAGGCATCATCCCCAGGCGGGCCTCCTCCGCCTCCATGCCTAGCCATCTCCTGAATCGCAAACTCCAGATCGTGCGCCTTCCACTCCTATCCTCTCCTCTGTATCCCCCAGTTGTCCTTCCATCGTATTCCTCATGATCGTCTACATTTTTCTCCTTATCCTCCTCCTCGACATTCTCCCCCTCCCTCCTCCTCCTCCTCGTCATCATCATCATCAGCATCATCAGCATCATCAGCATCATCATCACCACCACCACCATCATCATCAGCATCACATCATCACCGTCGTCATCATCATCAATAGCATCATCCTCATCATCATCCACATCCTCATCACCATCAGGCGGTGCGGGCTATCACTCCCCGCACTCGCCGCCTTGGGACGCGATTGGCGGTCCATCTTCCCCGTCGTGTCGTGTCGTTTCCGGTCCCGGGGTCCACATTCGAATTCCGTGTTTTGGGCACCTGCGCCGCCAGCCTTTCCCCCCTCGTGGCAGGGCCTTCCGCTTGCCCGTTGCCCTACGTGGCGAGCCTTCCACATGCCCGTTGGGCTCGGCCACCACGCAGTGAGCGGTGATGGCCGCGCCGAACAGAGCGGCCAGAGGCGGCAGTAGTGATTATCATCATCATCATCATCATCATCATCATCATCATCATCATCATCAGCATCATCATCATCATCCTCATCCTCATCCTCATCCTCATCCTCATCATCATCATCATCATCATCACCATCACCATCACCATCATCATCATCAGCATCAGCATCAGTATCAGCGTCAGCATCAGCATCATCATCATCATCATCATCATCATCACTATCATCCTCCTCATCATCATGATAATCTTCACCATCATCATAATCACTATTATCAGCAGCAGCAGAAGCAGCAGCGGCATTATAATTCCCATCCTCATGCTGCACATCCTCATCCTCCTCCTCCTCATCATCAGCAGCATCATCATCGTGATCATCATCATCAGCAGCAGCAGCATCATCGTCATCATCCAAGATCACCATCCTCATCCTGAAAATCATCATCATTGTACATCATCATCATCAGCAGCATCATCCTCATCACTCATCCTCATCATCGTCATCATCATCATCAGCATCATCATCCTCACTCTCCTCATCATCGTCGTCCACAGCGTCCTCAGAATCATCGTCATAGTGATAGTCATCACCATCAGCATCATCTTCATCATCATCATAATCATCATCCTTGTCATACTCAGCATCTTCATCATTCTCATCATCATCATAATCAACAACAACATCATCATCATCATCAGCAGCATCATCATCACCATCATCATCAGCAGCAGAATCATCATCACCATGGTCGTCATCATCATCGGGTCAACGACCTGGTCGGGCCCTGATCGACCCTGTGGCTTCTGAGCACCTGGCCGCGTTGATCTTGACGACCTCGTCGCCGACCATGACCTTCGCCTCCGGGTGCCTCGGGTGCACCCCACACCCCCTCCCCAAACCCTATCAGCAAGATGAAGGACGGGCGGGGGATGGGCGGGAGTGGAGAAAAGGAGAAGAAAAAGGAGGAGGAGGAGGAGGAGGAGGAGGAGGAGGAGCTCTCTGAGGCCTCTCGGAGACCATCTGGGATTTGTGAGACGAAACTTGGAAGCATCTGGAGCCGTCTGGAGCGACTCTTGGGCGCCCCATGAAGCTCCAGAATGTCTCCGGGGTCGCTCCGAGGCGCCCGGGGGGCCCAGCACAGTGGGTACCCACGGCGGATTCAAATGGGATCTCGCCATCCCTGGGCTGCGATCTGTGAAACTGTCGCCACTTTCGAGGCCTGCTGGGGGGCCCAGCGCAGTGGGTACCCACGGCGGATTCAAATGGGACCTCGCCATCCCAAGGGGGCTGCGATCTGTGAAACTGTCGCCACTTTCGAGGCCTGCTGGGGGGCCCAGCACAGTGGGTACCCACGGCGGATTCAAATGGGACCTCGCCATCCCTGGGGGGCTGCGATCTGTGAAACTGTCGCCACTTTCGAGGCCTGCTGGGGGGCCCAGCACAGTGGGTACCCACGGCGGATTCAAATGGGACCTCGCCATCCCTGGGGGGCTGCGATCTGTGAAACTGTCGCCACTTTCGAGGGCTGCTGGGGGGCCCAGCACAGTGGGTACCCACGGCGGATTCAAATGGGACCTCGCCATCCCTGGGGGGCTGCGATCTGTGAAACTGTCGCCATTTCCAAGGCCTGCTGGGGGGCCCAGCACAGTGGTACTCACGAAGGATTCAAATGAGACGCCGCTTTCGTCCTTGTTCTCCTCCTGCAGTCACCTTCCCTCTGCTGCTGCCGTGCTGATGGTTCGGCTTCCCGCACGTTTTTCTCCTGCTCTGCGTTCCCGACTCCCCATGTCCTCTTCGAGCCTGTAGCTGTCGCCCCTCGTTCTTGTATGGTTCTCCTGCGCATCATGCCATAGGCGCGTGTCCCAAGTAGCTTACACATCAAGTTGATTGTCCATGCAAGGTTCGGCCAACTCCTCGCTTCCATTGATACAAATGGGTTGGGTACGTCACAGGTTAATTTATTTGTGCCTGGCGGGTTTTGTTAGCTGGGCCCCTCAGGAGTGTGGGATCTTCCGGACTCCCTGGGAGTTCTGGAGGCCTCCTGGAGGCCTGGAGAGCCGTCGGAAGGGTGTCTCGGGCTGCGCGGGAGCGTCTTGGGTCGTCCTTTACGTTCTGGGGGCTCCTTGGGGTCGTCTTGGGCTGTCCTTGGGCGTCTTGGGGGCCCACCGGGAAACCGGGAGGCGCGGTACCGGCCAGATATCAGGGGATGTGTGGGATCTCCGAGTAGGAGTCCACTTTTAAAAAAAGGGGGGGCGCGGTACCGGGCGCCTCTTCGGCAATTTTGGGGGTTTCTTGGCCCGTCTTGGACCCGTCCTGGGAATCTGTTGGGCGGTCTTGAGGCGGTCTTGGACCGTTGGACAGGACAGGAAAAGGCCGCGCCTAGACGGCGCATCGGCAGAACATGACAACTTACACAAGCCATGGAAAAATCATGCGAAGACAGCTCAAAAACGCGAGAAGGCCAAGAACATTGAAAATAACAATCAAAATCGACGATTTCGGCCTCTTCGGGCTTTCCCGGGACACCTCTCGGACCTCTCTTGGGGCCTTTTTGAGGCCTCCTGGGAGCGTGGAGAGCCGTCCACAAGGTGTTTTGGACTGCTTGGGAACGTCTTGGGCCGTTCTTTACGTTCTGGGAGCTTTTTGGGGTCGTCATGGGCTGTCCTTCGGCGTCTTGGGGTCTCCCCAAGAAGCCAGGAGGCGCGGTACCGGCCAGATGTCAGGGGATGTGTAGGACCCCCGAGCAGGAGTTCTACTTTGAAAAAAAAAAAAAGGGGAATTCTTGGAATTCCCTTCTTTCAAAATCCTCGATCTTTGACGGTTGGAACCGGGAAAACGTGAGAAGTTTTTCCATTGGAAGTTAA
Organism: Prorocentrum cordatum; assembly: GCA_963575745.1. NCBI lineage: Eukaryota > Dinophyceae > Prorocentrales > Prorocentraceae > Prorocentrum > Prorocentrum cordatum. The sequence continues at coordinate 294,719 of CAUYUJ010015583.1, read as the reverse complement.
AGATCTTACCCTCTTTGGGCTGTCTCGGGACGGCTCTCGCAGCTCTCTTGGGCTGTTCTTGGAGCCTCGTCGGGGTCTTTTTCGGGCCTCTCAGGGATCGGAGGTGTGTTGGGGGCCTCTGGGTGGTCCTGGAGGCCTCTCGGAGGTCTTTGGAAGCCTCCTGCTCCCGCTCTTGGACCAATCTTGGGCCTGTTCTGGGGTGGTCTGGGGCTGTCCTTGGCGCCTCTTCGACAGTCTTGGAGCCTTCTTGGGCGGTCTTGGGGCCGTCCTGAGGGTCTCTTGGGTGGTCTTGGGGCGGTCTTGGGAGCGCTCTTGGACCGTTGGAACTTCCAACGGTCCAAGAGCGCTCGAAAACGCGAGAAGCCAAAAATATTGAAAAAAACAAATAGGAATCGACGAGTTTGGCCTCTTCGGGCCGTCCCGGGACGCCTCTCGGACCTCTCTTGGGGGTCTCTTGGAGGCCACCTGGGAGCCTCGAGAGGCGTCGGAAGGCTGACTTGGGCTGCTTGGGAGCATCTTGGGCCATCATTTCGCATTCTGGGAGCTCCTGGGGGGCGTCTTGCGCCCTCCTGGAGCGCTGTGGAGGCTCCCCGGAAAGGCCAGGGGAGCAGTACCGGAAGCGTTCCAGAGATGTGGCGGGGAGGTGTGGGACCTGGGGCCGGGGGGGGCGGTATTCATTTATAGTGTATTATATACATAGACACGGCTAGATCAGACATATTACATATATCAAATATTTAGTCTGCGTGCATAAATGTACTCACACAATGTGTACTTATTTACATAGACAACTGATCCAATACAACTTCAGGTGACTCCCAGGAGGCTGATTCCCGAGCACCCCAGGAGGGTCCAAGACAGCCCCAGATGGCCCCAAGATGGCCCAACGAGCGCCCCACAACAGCCACGATGGGCCCAAGATGGCCCAAGATGAGCCCAAGATGGCCAGTCGACAGCCCAACGGGCTCCACAAATGGCCCAAGGGGGGCCGAAGACGACTCCAAAGAGTCCCCCAGGAATCAAGAATTAGAGGTGTTCCTGAGGTTTCGGTGCCATTTTCGCATACTCGATTTCTCGGTCTCGAGAGCGCTCGAGACGGCCGAAGAGGCCCCTGAGATCGCCCCAACATGGCCCAATAGGCGCCCAAGAGGGTCCCAAGACGAGCAGGGGACGGGCCAAGAGGGGCCCAAGACGGCCCCGAGACGCTCCAAGAGGCAGCCAGGAGGGGCTCCAGACGGCCCAAGAGGGCCCCAACACAGCCCAACTGAGCCCCAAACCAGCCCCAGAACACCCCTAAGAGGCCCCCAAATTTGCCTTGACGGACCAAGACGGCCCCAGAGGGCCCCAAGACGGCCTGATAACGGCCTCGAGAGACCCGAAGAGGGCCCACTCTGGACCCTGCATTAGTATGGCGACGGCCTGATTATATTATATATATAAATATACACACACATCCATCCATCCATCCATCCATACATCCATACATCCATCCATCCATACATACATACACACATACAGACATACACATATACATACAAACACATACATACAAGCATACATACATACAGACTTGCATGCATAACTATATATATATATATTTACGTAGATGTGTGTGCAAATGGAAGTGCTAATGTGTACGTGTGTGTAAACGTATGTGTATAATGGTATGTATGTAAATGTATATATATATACATATTTATGTGTGTTTGTGTACATGTGTACATGTACAGGTATGTGTACATGTGAATGTATATGTAATTGCATAGTATGTGTATGTGGATATGTAGATGTATGTGCATGTGTAGATGCATGTGTGTGCATGCGCATATGTATATTATATGTATATGTATGTGTGTGCCAACGTATATGTACGCGTAGATGTATATGTATGTGTATGTGTACCTGTATGTGTAAATGTAAACATATATGTACATGTACATGTATGTGTACATGTATGTGTATGAATGTGGATACATGTGCATACGAGAAGCATCCCGCGCGCTGCGCGCGCGCTCAAGTTCTAGCTAAGATCATCATCATCATCATCATCATCATCATCATCGTCATCATCGTCATGCTCATCCCCATCATCTTCATCGTCATCGTCATGGTCATGCTCATCATCACCATCACCATCACAACCATCATCATCACCACCACCATCATCATCAGCATCGTCATCATCGTCGTCATCATCGTCATCCTCATGTTCGTCATTATCATCAGTATCATAATCAACATTATCATCATCATCATTCACATCATCAACATCTTCTTCGTCGTCGGCGTCGTCGTCGGCATAGTCATTGTCATCATCAGCGTCATCGCCGTCATCATCCCAGGTCTACTGCAGTCCCCTCCCCCTCCTCCTCTTTCCCGTTCTATCTCTCCCCATCATCTTGAATTCATCCTCCTCCTCGACGGCGTCTCCCGGAAGAGGACCCCTGTTCCTTCTCCTCCTCCTCCTCCTCCTCCTCCTCCTCCTCCTCCTCCTCCTCCCTGTCTTCCCCGCTATCTTCAATATGTCCCTCCTTGTGTACCTTCACCTCCTTCACCTCCTTCCTCCTCTCGAGTCCTCCTCGTCCTTCGCTCCATTCCCTCCTCGTCCTCAGCATCCCTCCCCGAGCCCGAGACTCCGAGGACCAGAAAATCTCACAAGCACAATGTGAAAACTGCTGTTCTGTGTCGAAACGGAGGTCGGCGCGCCGCCCAGGACGGCGCGCCCCCTCACACGGAGCGTGCCCACGAACGGTGCCAGGGACAGAACACGCACAGCGTCCCTCCGCCTATCGCGGCACACCCTTCGCACGGCTCTATTGGGAGCCGTGCGGGGGCGTCGTGGAAGCGTCTCGGGGGCCCTTCGGCCCATGATGGGAAGGGAAGTGAAGCTGCGAAGGATGCCCGAAGGACGGGCGTGTGCTCGCGCCTCGCGTTCCACTGGCCCACGAGGCTGTCGGGCTCGATCCTGCTGATGCCGATGGGCACCCAGTCCACGGTCCGGTTGAGCACGAGGCCCAGGCTGGACGTGCCCTGGCCAGGGCAGCGAAGTTTGGAGGCCGCCCACATGGGGTCCGAGCAGGTGGATTCGGAAGATCACAGGCGACGTCGGGATGGAGCAAATCCTACAACCCTCGTCAAAAATAAACTGAGGGATTCTGTTTTCGGTGATTGTATGGGCAGCGCTACTCCAATGCTGACGCTAGATATCTGACGTGGGCGCAAGGGCTTCAAAAATCCGACAACCCCGCCGCAGCATTGAAGAACGCAGTTTCTAACAAGTGCCCGAGAAGATCGACCGTCGTGATTTCCAACTTCGTTTCTGATTATTTTTGACGAGGCTTGTAGGTCGCCTAACTTCGCGCAACGCGCCTCGCGGTGCGAGGCCCGCGGTTACCTTCGCTCTCTCGAGCCGCCGCCCTGGAGAGGGGCGCCTCTCCAAACCAGGCCGCGGTGCGCGACGCACGAACCTTCTCGTGTGCTTCCTTTTTTCCTCATCCTCTGCTCCTCGTCCGAAGCATAAACGACAACCATAAAAAGAAAAAAGGAAGCACACGAGAAGGTAGGACGATTTTCTGTGCGCCCCTTGAGGGTGATCTTGAAATCGTGCTCCGAATCGAGCTCCACCGCCGATGCATCAGCGATTCAGCGCGGTCCACCGACCCAGTTGCTTCGACCCCACTACGGCGGCCTAGGGAGATCTTAGCAGCGGAGTGCTGCGTCTTGCCCTCGGCCCTCGACCATCGAGTGCGGGACCCGTCATGACTTCGGACGGTGTCATGCTTTTGAAACGTTCTCGGGCCTCTGATGGCTTCTGGAGAACTCCAGGGACCTCGCGGGGTGCAGAGAGCAGTGGATAAGGAGACCGGGGGAGCAAGATGGAAGGATGGAAGGGAGGAAGTGGAGACGGCTAGGAGTCCCAGCTCCGCCTTGGCCTTGACGGTGAGATCGATGGCGAAATCCAGGGAATACAGCTTGCGGTGCAAGTCGTCCCGCTGCAGCTGCGTCCGGACCTCCTTGACCTGCCTGCGATCAGGTGGAGCCGTATCTTATTCCTCATCCTCCTCTTCCTCCTCCTCCTCCTCCTCATCATCATCATCATCATCACCATCATCATCCTCATCCTGATCCTCATCCTCTTCCTCTTCCTCTTCGTCTTCCTCTTCCTTTTGTTCCTTTCAGGCCCTGCGGCCCAGGCGATGGCCCCATAGCCACTAAAACATAAAGCTCTTCATTCTCAATCAGGAAACTTGAATCTGATCCACCTCCCGAAGCTGGCTTTAAAGGCCCGCCTGAAAAATTGTCCCCAAACTGTGGTTGCACTGAGGGGTTCTCACTTCTCTTCTAAGGAACTGGCCCCGAATGTCGGTCTGGCGGTTCCGTGCTCGCCGTCGCCGCCCCCTCGCCGCCTCGTCGCCGTCCATCGTCTGGCGCTGAATGTCTGCCTGGCAGTTCCGTGTTCGCCGTCGTCGCCCCGTTGCCACCTCGTCGCCGCCCGTCGTCTGGCCCCGAATCTCGGTCTGGCGGCTTCGCGCTCGCCGTCGCCACCCCGTCAACGCCTCGTCGCCGCCCTTCGTCTGGGCCTGCCTGGCGGTCTGGCTGCTCCGTGCTCGCCGTCGCTGCCTTGTCGCCGCCCCGTCGCCGAATAGATTGCACAACATGTATTCTCCTTTCTAAAAAGAGAATAGACTCTACCCCCCGCAGCGTTTTCCGCCCCCCTCTCGGGTACGTAAATCATTCATGATTATGACCACCTGTCCATCCTAAATGTGAACTTACACTACCCCAGGAGGGCCGGTATCGGTTCCCCTGAGGTTCCCTTGTAAAAAACGATACGCGGGGACATTTTTTGTTCCAACATAAGACTTGTTCACGAATCCCTTGAAAAAGATGACGAAATGCAGACGCGCGCGTCGTCGCGTGCGCATGCCGAAATCCTCCAAAAACCTTCGGTGTCGGAAGGATTTCGCAATCGAGTTCCCAACAAAACATACAAAAACACAGGGTTTCGCAAAACTGGTTTGCTAAAAAAGCTTACGCGCGAGCTCTTGCGAAATCTTACGAAAACCATAGGTTTTCAAGATGTTTACAAAATGCTACCAAACGGGCTTCGCGCGCGCGCATGTCGAAATCTGTCGAACACCCTTGCGCGTGCGCCGTCGTGAGAATCCTCTGCAACGCGCGCGTCGTCGCGCGCGTATGCCGAAATCCTTCAAAACCCATCGGCTTCGGAAGGATTTCAAAATCGTGTGTCCAAAAAACCTACAAAAAACACAAGGTTTGGCAACACGGATTTTCAACAAAAGCGTGCGCGCGCGCTCTTGCGTCGTCGTCGTCGTCGTCGCCGTCCTCCCTCCTCCCGCGTCGTCGTCGTCGTCGTCGCCTACGTCGTCCTCTGTCTTTACTCGTGTTCGTCGTCGTCGTCCTCTTTGGCGTCGTGGTCGTTTCCGTCGTCGTTGTCGCCGTGGTCGTCCTTCCTCCTCCTCCCTCGTCGTCGTCGTCGTCGTCGTCCGTCGTCGTCTCGTCGTCGTCCCTCCTATTTCGTCGCCGTCGTCGTCGTCGTCGTCGTTGTCGTCGTCGTCTTCCCTCCTCCCACGTCGTTGTCGTCGTCGGCGTCGCCATCCTTCCTCCTTCTTCGTCGTTCGCGTCGTCGCCGTCCTCCCTCCTCCCTCGTCGTTGTCGTCGTTGTCGTCGTTGTCGCCGTCGTCGTCCTCCCTCCTCCCTCGTCGTCGTCTTCGTTGGCGACGTCGTCGTCGTCTTCGTCGTCGTCGTCGGCGTCGGCATCGTCGTCGTCGTCGTCGGTGTCGTCGTAGTCGCTGTCGGCGGCGTCGTCGTCGTTGTCGCTGTCGTCGTCGGCGTCGCTGTCGTTGCCAAGTGACAATTGGTACCCACCGTCAGGGTCTCAAGAGATTTTGCAAACCAAGTTGCGGGTGGGTGGGTGGAATGTTTGCGCGAGCAGTGTAGTGGTCAACTCACTGCGAACAGAAATTGTTCGCACCACTTATATTGCACCGCGTATATTCGCCTGTCTGCATGAATATTAGGATATACCCCCCCCCCCGGGAATTAACGGCCCCCGCTTTCGTATTGCAGGGTACGTACGTTTCTGCCCCATCGCCCATCCGAATTATGAACTCACACCATCCCACGCAGTCCAACATCCGCCCCCTCATCCTTCCTCAGATAATTCTATGCGCGAACACTCGGTTATCACAAATCACCCATTGTCGTGGGTTTGCAAATCTAAACAACGACGTGCACACGCGCGCGTTGTCGCCAGCGCATGCCGACATCTTTGAGAGAGGGGAGAGAGGAAAAAAAAAAAAAAAAAAAAAAAAAAAAAAAAAAAAAAAAAAAAAAAAAAAAACTCTCGGTGTCGTAAGGATCTCACAACCGAGCATCACGACAACATATAAACAACACATGGTTTCGCAATAAGAATGTGCAAACCAAAAAGTGTTCGCGTTGTTGCTGACTCTAAAAAATAAGGTCTTCAACTGCCCCATAAAATTCTACGAACACGGTATCCCGTACGCGCATGTCAGAATCGTTCGATCGCCTTCACGCGTGTGCTTGCGCAAGAACCCGGGGCGATGTGCACACGCGCGCGTCATCGCACGCGCATGGCTTTGTATATACATATATACACATGTACAGAACTGCGGTGGCGTTTCGCGCCATGGTAATGATTTCAATAGCGAGCGCCCCGGGACACACACAAAACACATAGTTACGCAACGTCGGTTTCCACAACCAAACCTGCGCGCGATGCTGCGAAATCTTGAAGACCTCGCTTTTTCAAAACATTGGCACCAATATCTGCCATACGGGCCTTTCGCTCACGCCGCATGTCGAACTCATCATCTGAACACCCTTGCGCGCATGCGGGAGATAGCATAATCCGTGTCAACTAAGACAACGCGGGCCACTCGCGCGCGTCGGCTGCGCGCGCACGCCGAACTCCTTCCAAAACCTGCATCACCAACGCGAGGGCATCGTCATCGTTGTCGGCGGGCGTAATCAACAACGGCTCCGTCATTGGCCTTGCCGTCGTCATTGCCCCCATCATCGCTACTCTCATCATCGAATCTACCGTTGTCGGCGTCGCCGTGATACCGCGCCCGCCCAAGTCACCGACTCAGTGCCCAGCGGTCAACGCCACCGCGGCCGCGTCGGTCGCCCCACACTAGCTGGCCGCTGCGCGCGCGAGGATGCCCGAGCTAGCGCTGCCGCAGAGACGCACCATCCAACGCCAAGCACTCATCGCAATCGCCGACGCATGGATTTTGAAAACCAAGCTGCGGGCGGGGTTGATGGGATGATTGTGCGAGCAGTGGGGTTGACAACTCACTGCGAGCATTGGTGCGTTGCACCACATATATATATACACATATATATATACACACAGATAGGAAAACATACACTAGCCAGCGGAGGGCCCAAATGAGATGTTTGAATATACGTATGCGTTGGGCAACCTAAGTTGCGCAACCTATGTGGTGCATTTCGTGACTGCTCGCTGTGTGTTGCCAACTCCACTGCTCGCGCAATCATCCGACCCATCCACCCACCCGCATCTTGGTTTGATGTACCCATGCGGCGGCGATTGCAATGATTGTTTTGTGCTGGCTGGAGCATCGCTGCGGCCGTCCTAGCGCGCGCAGGCTCGCGTTCAGAGCGGTCAGCTACTCTGGCGCGACCGACACGGCCGCGGTGGCGCTGACAACTGGGGATTTCCCAGCGCGACTCGCGGGCCGCGGTGACGCGCGAGCACTTCAATGCGAGTCTGGCGCGACCGACGCGGCCGCGGTGGCGCTGCCCGCCGGGGGCTTCCCAGCGCGTCTCGCAGGCCGCGCTGACGCGCGGGCACTTCAATGCGAGTCGGCGACTCGGGCGGGCGCAGTATCATGGCGACCGCAACAAAGGCCCACGCGATGATGATAGCAGCGACGGCGGCGACGACCATGACGATGACGAGGGCAAGGCAAATGACGGCACAGGTGCTGACAACGCCGACGACAATGTTGGTGTCCACGTGTCGGCGATGAAGGTTTTGGATGTATTTTGACATGCGCGCGCGACTGACGGAAGCGAGTGGCCCGCGTGGTGTTCTTTGGCACTGATCGCGTCCCGC
>CAUYUJ010015583.1:271588-284088 GCA_963575745.1 Prorocentrum cordatum | reverse complement strand
GCGTGAGATTGCCCCCCAAAATGATCCCTCCCCCCCCAGGGGCCCCAGACCAGGAATTTGACCCCCTCCCCCAGGCCGCCGACGAACGCGCCATGGGGGGATAGCGGGCCCCAAAGGGGCCACGAGGGCCCCAGACTCGCCATAAGACCGCTCCAACACGCCCAAGCTTGCCTCAAGACGGCCCAAGATGCCCCAGAGACGCCCAGAAAGGCCTCCAAGACACCTCCCACGAGGGCCCCAAAACGCAAGCATCATGTGCCTCAAGTTTTTCGCTGGTTTGGGCGTTCTCGTGTTTCCGGCTTCCCGACGCCCCAAGACGGCCGAGACGCCTTGATTTGAGCTGACGTCATCTGGACGAGCTCCTCTGGGACGAGAAGAGGAGGAGGGGAGGAGGAGGGAGGAGGGAGGGGGGAGGAGGGAGGAGGGAGGAGGGAGGAGGGAGGAGGGAGGAGGGAGGGAGGGAGGAGGAGGAGGAGGAGGAGGAGGAGGCCGGGGAGGCTTCCAAGAGGGCTCCTAAACGGCCCAGAAGGGACCTTCGACGGCCCGAGAGGCCTCCGACACCGCCCACGAGGCCCTCTAGACGGGTCCACACAGGGGGCCCAGGCCGGGCCCCTGAACTGACATCTCGAACCCTCGACTTCGAGAGGTCCACCAGGGGTCCCCAAGAGGCCCCAAGACGATCCAAAAAGCACCCAACAGGCCCCTGGGAGCCCCAACAGGTCCACAAGAGGCCCCGAGAGGCCCACAAGAGGCCCCCAAAGGCCCCACAAGTGCTCCCCCAGAGGCTCCTGGCAGACTCTCGCCCACAACCCAAGCACAGCGGCGGGATGAACCGACGGCAATTCCATGGGTCGGGAACCCTCCCCTCCTCATCCTCTTCCTCCTCCTCCTCCTCCTCTTCCTCCTCCTCCTCCTCCTCCTCTTCCGCCTCCTCCTCCTCCTTCTCATCCTCCTCCTCCTCTTCCTCCTCCTCTTCCTCATCCTCCTCCGCCTCCTCCTCATCTTCCTTCTCCTCCTCCCTCTCAGCATGTCCCTTCTCATATGTTTCATCCTCCCTCCTCGCTCTCTCCCCTCCTGACCCTATATCCACCGTGTTCGGCACGTGTGCGCCATTGAAAATCCGATCTCACAACTGGTCACCCGAACGGGTATCATTGGCACGACTTGAATTTCATGGTGCCGGTCTCTTCGGCGCGCGCGACGTGGCCACCCGTCACTGAGAACGCCGACCTCGGCAGCTTTCTTCGGCACATGCCGCTGCACTGATACGCTGGCCAATTTCGCGCTGTGGCCCCAGGGCGTCGCATTCTGAGCAGACTACTCTGGCCCCCTTCTGGCCCCCTTCTTCTGGCGATGACATTGCACACGCTTCTTTTGAAATTGCCCCTTGTCCAAAACATGTCACCCCGCATCCTGCCACGCAGCATGTCAGCGGTTCCGTCTCGGCCTCTGCCTTTCGATTGCAACTGTTCGCCGCGCGCATGGAGTTCTCGAGCTCCTCGGCACATCTTCGGCTAAGCTGTTTCCCAGCTGCATGGTGCCTCGCTTGCGCCTCCGAAATGCCCTCCCCTTCTCTTCAGAGAAGGCCACGCACGTCTCGTCCGAACACCGTGGTGTGCAGACACTCTCGTACCATTTCGCACTGCCACTGCACAGCTTCTGTTTCGCTTCGACACGGCAGCATTTCGCGCAATACATGGTACGAGTCCTTTCTGGCCCCCCTCGTCGTCCGATCCTCCGCCGCCGTGAGTCCTGAGACGGCCCAAGAGGCCCGCAAGACAACCTAGGACGCCCCAAGGACGGTTCCAAGAGAAGGCCCTGACAGGAAACCCGAACGGACATTTGGTGACCTCGGCTTCGAAAGGCTCCCAACGGCTCCAAGAGGCCCCCAAGAGCGGTGTGTGCATCTGTGCGTCGTTCTAACGGCAGTCTTGCTCCCGTCGCCCCCCCCGTCGCTGCCCCGTCGCCCGCCATCGTCTGGGACTGCGCGTCGGTTTCGCGGCTATGTTGCCGCCGTCGTCGCCCCGTCGCCACCCCGTCGCCGCCCATGGTCTTGGCCTGGCTGGCATACGGACCGTTCCGTGCTCGCCGTCGCCGCCCCGTCGTTGCCTCGTCGCCGCACGCCGTCTGGGCCGAGATGTCGGTCCGGCGGCTCCGTGCTCCGCCGCTGGTCGTCGCCGCCGCGAGATTCTCGTTTCCGGAGTTATCGATACACGCCGGGGATGTCCAATTTACACACGATTGGGTCTCAGCGCTCCTTCGAAATATGATCCTAAGTAGACCAGGTTTGACTCCCCCACATACCATCCTCATCATATCAAGCTATGCACGCATAGTCGTTGATCCAAAACCACCCGTTTGCACAACTATCTTGCAAAAAACGACGAAGTGCATAAGCGCGCGTCGTCACGCGCGTTTGCCGGAATTTTCTCCCCCCCCCCCCGTAAAAAATCGTAACGAAGTCAAAAAAATAGCGTCACGAAAACATGCACAAACATGTGGTGTTTCCGCATGAGTTTGCAGAAGCTTGGGCGCGCGATGTTGCAAATTTTTCCCCCGACCTAAAATTTTCCAAGGTCCGCATCAAATGCGACCAACCAGGCCCCTCGCGCAGGCCGAGACCACTCGAACGCCCCAGCGCGCGTGCCACGGGGGCACGCGCCCCCGTGAAATAACTCCACGCGTGCCACTCGCGCCCGTCGGCCGCGCGCGCATGTCGATTTTTCCAAAACCTTCATCACCGACACGAGGACACCATGGTCGTCATCGGCGTGATCAACATCGGCGCCGTCATTGACCTTGCCGTCGTCGCTGCCATTGTCGACACCAGCACCGCTACGATCATCATCATCATCATCATCATCATCATCATCATCATCATCATCATCATCATCATCATCATCATCATCATCATCATCATCATCAACATGATCATCATCGTCATCATCATCATCGTCATCGTCATCATCATCAGCATCACCAGCATCATCATCATCATCATCATCATCATCATCATCATCACCATCATCGTGTCTGTCGCTGTCGACGTCGTCATGATACCGCGCCCGCCCTAGCCACCGATTCGCACTGAAGTGCCCACGCTTCAGCGCGGCCTGCGAGACGCAATGGGAATTGCCTGGCGGCCAGCGCTACCGCGCCGCGTCGGTCGCACCAGACAAGCTGGCCGCTCTGCGCGGGAGCCTGCGCGCGCCAGCGCGGCCGCAGCGATGCGCCGGCCAGCGCCAAGCAGTCATCGCGATCGCCGCTGCAGGGGGGTTGCAAACCAAGTTGTGGGTCGGTGGGTGGGATGATTGCGCGAGCAGTGTACAGTTGACAACTTCAAGCTCGGCAGGGTGAACTGCACAACATATAATGCTCAACCTAGGTTGCACAACATATACTGCTATACACACACTGTTTGGGGTCCGCGCTGGTTCCACATCTGGCACCTGGCCATCCTAACAGGAAAATGTAATCCGCGAGGAGGGTCGACTTCGCACCAACCGCTCCTGTTTCCCACTATCCCTGTGCACGCACGGAAAAAAACGGGCACGTGAGTTCTGGCCCGTACTGCATGAGTTCATGCACCACGTGGATATAGCAAACAAAAACGTGGACCCGCATGAGCAGGAAGAGGGCAAGGAGGAGGGAGGAGAAGCAGGAGGATAAAGGGGGAGGAGGAAGAGGCAGGGTACAAGGAGAGGAGAGGGCTGCGTTTTCCAGACGCCCAGCCTGGGCCGCTGGATGCCGAGGGACAAGGTCCTCTTGGCGCCATCCACGTAATCGCGGGCCGCCTTGAACTGGGAGCCAATGCGCTGGGCGAAAGTGCGCGAGTTGTGGTGCCACAGGATGTCGTTGACCTTTCGAACAATCCATGACCCCGAAAAACGTCCCTTGACCCCGCCTATCCCTCATATTACCTTTGTGCTCACGGAAACCAATATTTTCTTCAATGGCCCAGGTCGGAGGAGAAGCACGAGGAGGGAAGGAGGGAGGGAGAGAGGGAGGAGGGCAGAGGTAGACAGAGAGATAAAGAGAGAGAGAAGAGGGGAAGGCAGAGGTAGGCAGAGAGAGAAAGAGAGAGAGAAAAAAAAATGAGGGAGAGAGAGGGAAAGAGAAGGAGGCGGAGGACCAGAGTGAACCGAGGCTGCATCAACGCTGCGGCAACGCACCCTCCCGTCCCGTGTCCCCGCCCCATGAGGTGCCCGAAGGCATTTTTGTCCCACGGCCCGACCTCCCCTGCAAGACGAGCCACCCCGCAGACCTGTCCTTCGGGCGACCAGGGCCCCGTTCTGAAGGGGAGCTGCCCCGAGGGACGCAAGGGCGGACATAAGGAGCCCTACATAGGAAACGAAGCCCCTTTTTTCCCATCTATTGAATTTCGAATTCCCATGGAAAACCTCCGGAGAAAGAAAAAGAAAAAAAAAACAAAAAAAAACTGCGAAACAATCAAGAAACACGGAGCCCCTCCCCAACGAAACGGGTTCCTTCTGCAGCGCCCCGACTGCAGGAACAGGAAACACAGGCAATGTCCAACGAGCGACCCATCCTGAACAGGGGGCCACACTCCATCCGTGAACTGTCGCGCAGGGCTACAATGTCGGCTCGTGAAGTTCGAGGAAGTCTGCAGAGAGAGCCCCATGTCAAAAAAGCGGCCGCCCTCCATCATTGGGACGGATTCTCAATACACCAATACACCGGGTCGAACAGGTCAACGAAGTCTCAAGCGAGAACCCTGTGTGTTTGAGGGGGTCTCTTCCACCAGTCTTCTGACTGTTGCACAAGTTTACACTTACGCCCCACAACAATACATAGATCTCAAGCGAGAGCCCACTGTGGACAACGAGCCGCCGACCACCCTTTACTGATGGAAATGTGTGTGGCAACTGTGCGTGTGGCTGCAAAGAGACCCACAGTTTGAAAACGAACCGCTTTCCATCCGAATGACTGTTAGACACGTTGACTTCGAAGCTGCACGTCGCTAAAAATAGTGGCCCAACTTTTGAGAACGACCCGCTCTCCATGCTTGCGAATGTTGGGCGCGTTAAAGACGAATGTACGGGTCGCGAAAGCGAGACCCACATTTTGAGGACGCCCCGGCCTTGATAATTGTGAGTGTTGGACGCATTGAAAACGAATGGGCGCGCCGCTAAGGCGAAAGCCACATGTTGAAAAGCACCCGCCCTCCATCCGTGTAGTCTGTGGGAAGTGTACGCTCAAGATCACAAATGAAGAGGAAGTCTCTCGCGAGACGCCAGATCCGCCCTGCCGACTTGCTTGGGGGTGCGACGACGGGGTTTGGCCGGTAGGGTTCAATGTGCCCCCTTGGCACGTGTCGAGGTTTGGCTGGTAGGGTTCAATGCGACTTCTGCTAAGGGACTTCCCCTCCCTCTACCCGCAGACTGCTGCATGCATCGCCTCTCATTTCCGAGGCCACTTTCATTGTGCCCGATCGAGGATGGTGCGCTTCCAGCATGGCACCTAATCCCTAGTCCCCGAGTCCACTCCACGCGTGCCCATTCGAGGATGGTGATACTCCCGCATGGCAGCTAATGATTGAGCCTTCATTCCATGCGCGCCCGCTCGAGGATGGTGTGCTCAGAGCATGGCAGCCTATGCCTAATACCCAATTCCACGCGTGCCCGTTCGAAGATGGTGCACTTCCCGAATGGCAGGTAAGTTCTGAACTATCATTCCACGCGCGACTGCGAAAGGTTTGAGCACTTCCCGCATGGTTGCTAACTCCTAGACCCCTCATCCCACGCGCACCCGCTCGAGGATCGTGCACATCCCAAGCGCTGCGCCCAAGCACCCCAAGGCCCGCCAAACCACGACCCCAGGTTAAGAAAGATGGAGATGCGTCCCGCGCTTCCAAGACGGCCCGTGCAGGCAACCAAAGACGCCCAGATGGAAGACGGCCCAAAACGGCCTTAAAGGCGGCCAAATATTAAATCGGGGCGGCCCAAGATGCCCCCAAGAGGGCCCACTATTGCCACAAGAGGACCTCCAACAGGGTCTGAAGGAGCCAGTAGTATTGATTTCCCTTGGGTGTTTTATCGTTCTTAACATGTTCGGGCTGCCGTCAGCTCAAGACGGCGCAAAGAGACTCCACGATGGCCAAAGATGCGCCCAAGACGGCCCCAAGACGGCCTACGAGGATTTCCGTGGGACCCAAGACGGCCTTAGAAATCCTTACAAGACCCTTCGACGGCCCAAGACAGCGCCACGACGGCCCCCAGACAACCACCACACGACCAAGAGGGCCCAAAGACGGCGCAAGAGAGCCCCAAGCAGGCGCAAAAGGGCCCCAAGACGGCCGACGAGGGGCCCAAGGGACCCCAAAGACTCCCTCACTGGAGGCCAAGCCGCCCCAAGACGGCCCAAACGAGCTCCATCACCATCATTATCGGCATCTTCATGATATCGCTTTGGTTACAGAAGCGGCGATATGCCTAGAAATAACGTCGCGGCAGCTCGAAGCGGCCGAGACGGGCGACAGACTAAAAGATTGAATTAATGCCTTGAAACCTGACACCCAGATCATCCCAAAAGAGGGTGTTCTCTTGAGTTAGGGAAAACATATGGGGGCCGCGTGGTCCTAGTCTGGGCTGAAAGAACCTGTACTAACGCTCGGCACAATGAAGGCGGCCACGCTTGTGCGACGCGGGTCAAGTTGGCCCCACCAGGGGCAGGCCCTTCGAGGATAAAGTGAGCCTTCCCAGTTCGCGAACAAACCCCGCGACCCCGACAACGACGACGCAAACGCTGGAGCTCGAGCTCGTCTACCTGCCCGCAGGGAAACCCGGTGGTCTTTCCACCTGGTCCCAAGCCGACAAAAATCAGACACGGCTTGGAAAACCTTCGGACCACTCTCGAGCCCCAAGACAGCGGGCGTCTTAAAAAATATGAGAGGAGTGCGGGTCTTCTATAATCCACGGCACGCGTGACTTCTGGCACTCACGGGCGATCCGAACGGCGGCTCTCGTCAAACTGTTTCCCAAACCAACCTGCTGTTGATCTTTGTCACGCAGATTTGGAACACCCATCGGCCACTCTGCGGTCCTCAACGCCAGGCCGCGGCGCCTCGCAATACTGAATTCTGCGAAAGGGGGGCCCATCATGACTCCGAGCACTTTCCCAGCCTGTACGTCGCCAAGAATGCCCCTCATCACCTCCGGCCGCAACATCTCCGTTGGCGCCATTCACGCGGTCGAAGTATCGCACTGGAAACCCGCTCAACTCGGCCGCCCGCCCGCAGCCGCCTTTCCCGCAGAAGACATCCGCGAAGCACCGGCCCTCGCCAACAAGCTGCCCACACGGCCCCCGGGCACTGGCACGGCCCGCCCGTGGATCAAGATGCCCTCAAGCTGCTTCTCGCAGTCGGTCGGCTGCGCGGTTGAGCAGCCACTGGGGACGGAGCGACGCAGAGTGGCTCAGTCGGGCGGCCTTCTCGCAACGCGCCACCGACTTGTCAGTTGGCCACCCTCCGCGCCGCATGACATCTGCCAGGTTTCGCTCGTTTGACGCCCGATCGACGCCGGCCCCCAAATGGCGCGTCTGGCACGGCACCAGATCCTCGAGGCCCAGAATCATCGCGGCCTCGCGGAACTTCGTCACATACTGGCTGCAGATGAAGCCCCATGCGCTCGACCCCCGAGGCCGTCGTCGCAGCGTCTCCATCAGCGGGCTGCACCGCTCGAACCACTTCGAATCCACTGCCAAAGACAGGTCGCACTCCACAGTCTTGTTTGGGCGATGCAGCTCTTCGGGATTGATCGGCAACGTCCAGCGCCGATATCCCTGCCTGCGAGGCCGCTGAATATACTTGGGCATCAGTCCCAGCAGCTGCGCAGGCCGCAAGTAGGTAGACAGGCGGATCATCGCGAACAGCGCCATCTGCGGCTGCCCCAACAGCACCATGCAGTTGCACAGCGCGCACCAGATGCTGAGCGGCTACGGCCTCCGCGATCGCGGTGGGCAGAGGCGGCGCCAACCGCGCAGGCTCCTCCAGGAGCGGGGCAGTTTGCGATCCCCGAACCTGTTGTAGGCGGGCACAAGATGCATCAGCCCGGCGATGATCTCCACCCCCTTGCTCGGCTGCCCCCCCTGGAAGTACAGCGCGTCGAAGCAGCGGGCGAGCTTTTGCCGGGGGTCGCTGGGGTCAAAATCGCAGAACTCCCCCTCCTCCACGCCCAGCCTCTGAGCGAACGCGGCCACTTCCGTGAGGTAGTCGATCTTCACTCGCGCTGGCACAGCGCGGCCCTCCAAGAGGGCGCCCCCCGTGTCGCGCGAAGCCAAGCACTCCGAAAGGCATCTCGACCTGCGATGCTTCTGTCGGCGCTCCAGCACACGGTCGCGGCCTGCCTCGGCCGCGCCCACGCTCTCGGATGTCCCACTCGAGGTCGCGGTGGCTCGGGCCGGTCGCCCAGCGTCTTTTTCGTCTGCAGCGCCAGCGTTCCCCAGCTGGTCGCACTCCACTGCCGCCTGCTGCTCGGCTCCCAAGTGCGAGCGAGTCGGCGTCAAAGCCCGCTGCCGCTTCGACGCCCTCTTGGCCGCCGGCTGCGCTACCGGCCTGCTCGCGGCCGGCGCCAGCACTCGCGCCCGCCCAGGCTGCCCTGTCACCAGAGGGGCGGCAAGGGCCAAAACTCGTCGGCGACCTGTCGAGGCGCTGGCCGCCGCCCTAGCCATCAAGACTAACGCGAATGGCCGAGGTCTGAGACAAAATGTTTGCGAAGCGGCGAGATGGGCCCAGATGTACCTCTTTGCTCACGGGTCGCGAATGGTCAGGGCTGCTACTCAACACTTAAAAATCCCCTCCCCTCGCCAGGATCTGCTGCTACCCCCCCCCCCCCCCCAGGGCCCGAAAAAGAAAATCGGCCCTCCTCCAGATGGCGGGCAAGCAAATCAGAAGCTCTCGGAAAGGCATCACAGATTCGACTGGGTTCATTCGAATTGTCGAGCCCACTGGGAACCCACAGCACAGCGGTTTAAACGTCATGGGCGAGGCAGTACGCGGCAAACACACAGATCTGGCTCAACAACAGAAAGTCTCTGCCCCTGAATCGGTCGAAACTCAAACGAAGAAGCTGGCGCACATCTTTCCCGACCGAACTCAGCGCAACCCTTCGCAGCGACATTACCAGCGCTCGGGCCTCAAGGATCAGGAAACCTGGCCCCACTTCCACGCGCCCCAAAATTGAGGCACCCAGCGACTGTAAGCCAGGCAGCTCGCGGCGCTCTCGGGGAATCTCGGATCGGCGTCGTACTCGCCCAGCGCAATGGCTGACTCTAGGCCGTCGACGTCGTCAACGGGCAGCTCGACCTCCTCGGCCGGCGGCAGCCCCGCGAGCTCCCGCAGTCCCGCGGACGTCAGGGCATGCCCCGTGCCCGCACAGCGCGGACATCACGAAAGCGGTCCCTCTCGCGGGTGCGCCCCGCGGGCTTCACCTCCTCATCGCTCCAGTAGCTCGTGGAGGTACCGAATCCCCACTCCGACTGTCGCTCGCGCTGACGACCCGGTCCCACTTCGGCTACCAATCGGAGCGCGAGAAGGGCGTCAACCCCAGGAACGCCCGCAGCTCCTGCACCACGGAGTCCCAGAGCGGCTGCTGCACAACGTAGTTACTCAAAATGAATTTGCACACCGAGTGAAAGCACGATAGCGTCGGCCGACGCACCAGGCCACAGAAGGTGCAGCCGCCCAGGAAAATCCCCACCATGGCCCCATTGGCTCGGCCACGGTACAGGAGGCGTCGAAGCGCAGAGTGCACCCGCCAGTAGCGTCGCTTCGTCAGCGCCGTCCGCCCCGTCCATGGTCACTCCAAGCGCCTCAGTCGCCGCGGACCTCGTCGCCGTGCACTAGCAGGTCGAAGCTCTCGAAGATCTTCACCATCTCCGCCAAGATCAGCTCAACGGCCTGTCGACGGTCGCAAAACCCCACCAGGTTGTCGACGCACGCGCAGTGCCCAAGCTGGTGCACGCCTTTGCTGAGAGCAAGCACCGCAGGGGCACCGCAACCCCTCAACGGCAGGGAGCCGCGCAGCACGGGCACCTGGCGACACAGCTCCTCATTGATGCGCTGGCAGAAGAACAGGCTCCAAGTGAACCCCATGGGCAGCGCACGCGCCATAGGCAAGATCATGTCGCCCTTCTGGGCGGGCCCCTCATCGATCGCCCCCCCTACCACGCCGACGTCTTCGGCCCTCACGGCCGCTGACCCAAAATATCGTAATAACCACTCCAGCATGATCAGCCGGTGGAGCGCGTCCTTCACGTCCGCCACGCCCATGCAAACTGGCACTGCGCCGCCCTCGAAGTCCTCGGCCTCGACCCCCGACAGTCCCTCGGCCGTCAACAGGTCGACGCGCGGCCCCGAATTAAACAACTGATTGCTCTTCCTCCAGTCAAGCATCATCCGCATCTTCACCCGACCTTTCTCCCCAACGAAGAACAGCCCTGTGTCCTCGAGGCAGGTTCGGCCGATGCGAGGCAGCCCTCGAGCCTGGAGGCCCGATGAAGCCCACGCAGCGCCGTCGGCTGCGGCCCAGCCCAGGATCCACAGAAGGCCTGATAGGGTCGCCGTGCATTAACTGCAGTCTATCTTCCGTCCGTCGAAGCAATCGTCGGCCCTCGCCCTCCGCACATCGCCAGCACGTGTCGCTGGGCCCCGAGAACAGACGACAACCCGTCACACTCTCAGGTAGCGACACCGCATCACGTCGGCAGGGAGCAAACGTTCTGCTGGCGGGCTCGAACTCGCAGACGGCGCGACCTTGCAAAAGCTCGCGGAAGCCATCCTGCGACGACCAGATGGGTTCGTCACCCGGCGCCGGCTGCATCCTGCGCAGGAGCCCCCCGGCGAGGGCGGCCACAGCCCCGCGCGCCGGCATGCCATTCGCGATGGCCTCGCCTGCGTGGAAGTCGCATCTAGCGAGCCAATTCACACCCGCGAGAGCCTCGTCGCGAATCCCCTGCGGCCCTCGGCCCACGGCGCAGCCAGCGCGGCGTCCGAGCGGCCGACGCGGTGAAGGGAAGATGTCCCGCGAGCCGCTGGAAGCCAGAGTCCTCCGCGCCCCGCGCGCTGCGAGCGAGGGGTCGGGCTGCCCCCCCCCCCGCCCAGGTCGCTGCATTGGGCCTCCGCCGGGGCATCGGCCCCCCAGCCACGGCCTCCTCGGCCGCGCCCGCGGCCGCGCCCCTTGGGGTACACCTTCAGATCCCCAGCCTGCTCCTCGTCGCGGCTGCCCGAGGTGAAGCCGGTCGTCAGCGCCCGAACGCGGGCGGAGCTTGCCTTGTTCTCCTCCTTCGCCCAGCGCACCCCGTAGATGCGCAGCGCTGGGCTCGCCGCGTCGCCCACCGCGGCCACCCCGTTGGAGCAGCGGGCCATCCGCCACGAGGGAGCCGCACCCAGCTCGGCGTGCGCGTCGACGATGAGCTGCATCCGCCGACAGATCTTCTCGAAGATGAGCAGCCAAGGCATATTGAGCTGATTACAGCTTCTGCCGATCATCTTCTGCATATAGATGAGCTTCCGCCGATCATCAGCGCCTTTACGAGCGTCTCCAGCTCGTGAAAGAGGCGATCCGACTTCCCGATGCGGTGCCCTCAGCACCACCTGTCAAGTCAGGTCTTCGGGCTACCCCCGAGGCGCTCCATGTGCTTCAGCAGGTGCAACACCGCGCACGGACCCTCGAGCGGCGTGTCGTCGCACTCCTCGGTCGACGACTCGCGGACGACATCCCTCCACGTCTTGAAGCGCCCCCCGTGCGAGTCCACGTCGATCCACAGTCGGTACGTCCTCAGGCGCCGCAATCGCCTCGGCACCGCGACCGCCAGGCAAGCCCCTGCCTCCACCGGCCGAGCCCCCTGCGTCGCTGCCTCCGGCCTTGGAGGCCGGCGCGCGCGACGGAGCCGGCAGCGCCAGCGCCCGATCGCTGCGCCAGGGCGCGGCCTCGCCGGTCCCGGTGGCCGCGATCGCCGGTAGCTCCAGCGCGTCTCGCAGCAGCTGGCGTCGCCCCTCTGCAAGCGCCTCCACGCCGCTCGGATCCACGAGCCTCGGGTCCACGAGCCTCGCACGGCCGCACCCGTCCGAGCCCTTGATCAGCGCCTGATCGCCCCAGAAATGATCAAGCACTGTCTGCTCGATCGTCTGGCCGATCTTCGCCCAGCCCAGCGGTTCGCACAGCATCCAGACCCCACGATCCCGAGGCGTGAGTGCCCCTATGACGCTAACCCCACCAGCCCCGCGGTCCAGCACGTGGATGGCCCCGCCGACATCGGTCTCCGTCGAAAGCGGCCTCTCCACGAAGCCCGGCTACAGCGACGCGGTGCGACGGCACTCGGTCACATGCGCGCCCAGCTCATCGGCGACGGGCAGCTCCTTGAAGCCGTACAGCCGCTGCGGCGCCGCGCGGTCAGCAGCGAGCGGCCAGCAGCGGCAGGGCCCCGTGGCGTGATCCGCCGCTGTCAGGTCCTCGACCCAAACATCCCGATCTGGCGACATC
>CAUYUJ010015583.1:231588-266588 GCA_963575745.1 Prorocentrum cordatum | reverse complement strand
GGGGGGGGGGGGGGGGGGGCCCAGCGCGGATGCAAGAAACCCGCGCGGAGCGCCTAACATTTGTGCTTATCGCGTTCTTTCCCCTTCGATCCTCAGAAGCCTCTGGGGCCTTCCGAGAAGGCCCCTGCCTTCCAGGGAGCCCCCCTCCACCTCCTCCGAGGGCCCGCCCCCTCGCGCCAACGCCCCCCTCCTCCTCCTCCTCCTCCTCCTCCTCCTCCTCCTCCTCCTCCTCCTGTGGGCGCCGCCCGCCGCAGGGAGGGCCTTCGGGATCTCGTCACGTCACGAGGGGGGGGGGACGGACAGACAGGCAGACTTCTACGTCGGCGGCCAGGCAGCCTCACTGCGCCGGCGAGGAAGCGAAACGGGGCTGCCGTGAAGCGAATTGCGTCACCATGCAAGAGGGGAGGAGAAGACGACGAAACGACGGCCAAACAGACAGACAGAAGCCAGGCGACTGCACGGCGCATCGGCCTAATCTGGGGGAGGGTCTGCTCGGGCGCTTCTGCCCTGGAGGGGTCTTTGAACACGGCCCCTCTGGGAGGGCTCTGTGGTCCCCTCCCTCTTCTGCTGCCCGAGCGTGGAGCGGCCAGAGCTTCTGTGGACTTCGACCCCCGCGAGCGGCGCCTCGAGCCGCGGCTCGTGCACGCGCGCGCGCAGGAGCACCGCCGGGACGCCAGCGGCGCTCGGAGCAGGCGAAGGCCTCGGAGCGTGAGGGTCTCCGGCCCCTGCGGGCGGGGGCCCCAGGTCCAGCCGGACCCTGAGGCGCTCCCCCGGAACGCGGACCTCTGCACCGCAGAGGCATGACCCGGGGGGTGCTGCACAGTCGGCCCGCATCATAAGGATGCGCGATGGGGATGCAAGGGCCTTGGAGGGCCATGTCGAAGCTTTTCGAGCGGGGCGCGGCCAAAGCAAGTGGCCAAGTATGGGCCGAGGAGGGAAGGATGCAAAGGCTTCCCCTGGGAAGGTGGCGCATCCTTACTGTGCGGGCTGACTGTGGCTGTCCCTGGCCTGAGATGTCCCCAGCGCTCCGCTCCACTTTGTGGCCCCCGGGGGCCCTCTGGGCCTCGTCGGAAGTGCTCTGGAGGTCGTGGGAGCCTCATTGACTCTGACTCCGGGGGGAGGGCATCGACCCTCAATCTTACACTGTTTTTTTGGTCGGCGGAGCGAGAGCGAACCTCTTCCGCTAAAAGCTAGGCGGGCTATGCACAGCTTCAATTAGGGAGACAGGGCACAGGAAGGCGGGGCCTCAGGTGGCCGGAGCGGGCGGGGCCCGGGGAACAGGCGGTGCCGAAGTGGATGTGCAGGAAAGGGTACGCCTTGGACAGGGACCGAGGGCGAAGACCCAGAAAGCGAAGGAAATGGTGTTGCCGTCAACGGCAATCTTACACTGATCACCGAGAAAGGGCCCGGCAGCCCACCCCGCCCAGGAGCATGCGGACTCGTCGTCGGGGGCCCACCACCGATCTGTCGGCGACGTATCGCCGATTCCAGCTCGACGTTCCCACCCCGCCAGACGATCCCCGATGTTCGTCAATTTACTCGACGCGGAGATCCCCATATTTGCATATCATAGCGATGACAAGCTGCGATAAAAGACATTGTCCTTTTCAATACCCGAGTGTCAGCGAATCCACGTGGAAAACGAGGCCGAGAGAGACGCCGACGACTACGACGACATTCAGTAGTAAGAGAAGGATGTTGAGGACCCAAACAGGCAAACCGCCTGAGACATCCCTCCAATCTGGGCGCGAACGGGCCCGTGCAATACCCCCATGGCGTCCCCCCCCTTAGGAGTGCTGAAGCCAGCACCTCGCCTGAGACATCCTCGAAAACTGCTCCGAAAGAGAAGGATGTTGGGCACCCAGACAAGCAAACCGCCTGAGACATCCCCCCAATCTGCGCGCGAACGGGCCTGTGATGTACCCCCTAGCGCCCCCCCTTGGGAGTACTGAAACCAGCGCCTCGCCTGAGACATCCTCGGAAACTGTTCCGAAAGAGAAGGATATTGGGCACCCCGACAAGCAAACCGCCTGAGACATCCCACCAATATGGGCGCAAACGGGCCTGTGATGCACCCCCTGGCGCCCCCCCTTTGGAAGTACTGAAACAAGCGCCCCGCCTGAGACATCCTCAGGAACTGCTCCGAAAGCGGAGGATGTTGGGCACCCAAACACGCAAACCGCCTGAGACATCCCACCAATATGGGCGCGAACGGGCCTGTGATATACCCCCTGGCGCCCCCCCTGGGGAGTATTGAAACCAGCGCATCGCCTGAGACATCCTCGGAAACTGCTCCGACAGCGGAGGATGTTGGGCACCCAAACACGCAAACCGCCTAAGGCATCCCTCCAATATGGGCGCGAACGGGCCTGTGATGTACCCCCTGGTGCCCCCCCTTGGGAGTACTGAAACCAGCGCCTCGCCTGAGAAATCCTCGGGCACTGCTCCGAAAGCAGAGGATGTCGGGCACCCAAACACGCAAACCGCCTGAGACATCCCACCAATCTGCGCGCGAACGGGCCTGTGATGCACCCCCTGGCGCCCCCCCTTGGGAGTACTGAAACCAGCGCCTCGCCTGAGACATCCTCGGGAACTGCTCCGAAAGCGGAGGATGTCGGGCACCGAAACAAGCAAACCGCTCGAGACATCCCCACCATTTCGTCGCGAACGGAGGAGTGCAATACCCCCTGGCGGCTCCCCCTTGGAGGCGAAAAAGAGTGCCTTGCTCGAGACATCCGCTCGAAACATCCCTGCCATGTTGGCATGAACGGAAGAGTGCAATACCCCCCGGCGGCTCCTCTTTGGAAGCGAAAATGAGCGCCTCGCTCGAGACATCCTCCAAAGCTGCTCCGAAAGCGGAGGATGTCGGGCACCAAAACAAGCAAACCGCTCGAGACATCCCCACCATTTTGGCGCGAACGGAGGAGTGCAATACCCCCTGGCGCCTCCCCCTTGGAGGCGAAAATGAGCGCCTCGCTCGAGACATCCTCCAAATCTGCTCCGAAAGTGGAGGATGTCGGGCACCAAAACAGGCAAACCGCTCGAGAAATCCCCGCCATGTTGGCGCGAACGGAGGAGTGCAATACCCCCTGGCGCCTCCCCTAGGGAGTACTGAAACCAGCGCCTCGCCTGAGACATCCTCACAACGTGTGTGTGAATCTGAGCGCGGAAATACCAGGAGAGCGAGTGAGTCTGCATATGAGGGATCCCGAGCATGAGAAACCTGAGTATCAAGAATCTAAGAGCGAGTGTATCTCAGTATGGGTGAGTCTGAATATGAGCGAGTCTACATGTGAGTGAGTCAGAGAATGATGACCTGAGGGTGGGAGGTGTCGGTTCCGCGCGGTCTAAGTACGTATAACAAGAACCCCATCCTGAGGAGATGGGGAAATATATCTTTACCCCCTCACTCGATCTTGTGGTACCGCCCTTTGTGCACTCAACGCGTCCTCTGTCCACACCCGCTGGGGTAAAGCAACGCTCGTGGACATGTCTCGAGGGCTCCCCAGCCACTGTGTTGATGCTGAGCTACACTGTCAATACCTCGCTGTCAGGGAATTTTGATGTGCGTTTGCTCGCTAGAGCACTTGACACGTGCGCGCAGCCACACTGTCGATGCCACGCTTTCCTGTGGTTTTTCTGCCGCTTTTCTGCTCTGAACGCACTCCGCTTGAAGCGGCGGAGAGCTTGAGCGGACCGCCCAACAAAAACGAGCCGGTCCCCTCCCCCCCCGAACGATCCCCCTCAAGAGGGGCCCCAGAGATGGCAATGGTGGTCCCGCTGCGTCTGGGAGGGCGGCAACCGCCCACCTGCACAGCGACGGCCACGACGGCGGCGACGTCGGCGTCGGCGAAGAGGCGGCGGCAGCGGTGGCGGCGGGCGGTCGCGGCGGCGGCGGCGAAAGCGGCGGCGGCGGCGAAGGCGGTGGCGGCGACGACACGGATCCTGACCAGAGCGGTGGATACACCCCTCTGGCCTCGCTGGGAAGATCCTCCTCCTCCTCCTCCTCCTCCTCCTCCTCCTCCTCCTCCTCCTCGTTCTTCTCCTCCTCCTCCTCCTCCTCCTCCTCCTCCTCCTCCTCCTCGTTCTTCTCCTCCTCCTCCTCCTCCTCCTCCTCCTCCTCTGTTGCGCCGATCCTGGTAAAGCGGGACGAGGCGGGAGTGGGCGGCATTCCGCCGAATCAAAAGGTTGCTCTGGATTGGGCCAGCTTTCGACCACGGACGTACCAGCGCCGACGCTGAAGTTACCCTCTCGGGAACTGCACCCTAACCTTAGGTCGGGCGTGTCCCCCCAGACTTTTTTTTGCCTATCTGGGAACGTTCCTCCTGTAGAGGGGCAGGCCCGACTTAACCCCAACACGCGGGGGGGTCCAAGAAGGCAGGGTGCCTCTCGAAAGCAATCCCGGCCTCTGTCGAGCCTTCTCGGCAAGCTCCAGGCCATTCCAAGGAGGCCCCCGCCTTCCAGGTGCAGGCTGCGTCCCGACTCGATGCGATCCGATCTGGGGGGAAGCGAGTGGGAGAGGCCTCCAAAGACGACGGGGTGCTTCTTGGAAGGCAGGTCAGGGCTGCACGAACCACGACCTCGGGCCTGAGATCGGACGACGGATGCAGCTGCCAGCGACTCGTCTCGGCGAGAGAACCGACATCGGCTCGTCGCGCCCGGCTCCCGGCTGGCCCTGGCCGCTGCCAGTGAATCGCAGAGGACCGCATCGGATCGAAGTCGAGGGGGGGGGAGGAGGAGGAGGAGGAGGAGGAGGAGGAGGAGGAGGAGGAGGAGGAGGAGGAGGAGGAGGAGGAGGAGGAGGAGGAGGAGGAGGAGGAGGAGGAGGAGGAGGGGAGGAGGAGGAGGAGGAGGCCCCGGCCAGCGGATCGGGTCGCCTCGGCTGGGGTCCGAAGGCGGCCCTTAAAAGGCGGGGGCTGCCGCAGGAGGCGCCCGGAAGCTTCGAGGCAGGCTGCTGCCGAGAAGGCCCCCCCTGCCCTTCGTCGGGCATGTCCTCCTGCAGGCGGATTTCGGGAGAAGCATCGAAAATAAACGAGAAGTGCCAATCACAAATAATCGGAAAAGAATCGTAGCATCGTCCTTGTCCCACTCTTGAATACTCCTCCTGTGGAGGGGCATGCCCGACTTAAAAGAGAAGGCAAGAAGGCTCCTGCTCAGAACCCCACCCCCCTGGAGCCTGTTTGTTTATTTTTCAGGATAGCGGCCATCATCGGCTCCGCCACCCACCCCGCCCCCCCAAGATGACGTCGCGTTCCGTGCCGGCGGCGTCCGGGACTGCCTAGGGATGACCAGGGCCACGTAGGAGCAGCAGGTAGGTGGCGATGTGTACCTCAGCGCCTGTGTACACCACAGTGCTCGCGTGCACCACACGGCGCGTGTACACCACAGCGCCTGTGTACACCGCAACAGCCGTGTGCAATGCAGCGCCTGTGTATACCACAGTGTTTGCGCGCACCACAGCGCCTGTGTACAACACAGCGAATGTGTACACCGCAGCAACCTTGTGCAACACAGCGCCTGTGTACACCACAGCATCCGCATGCAACGCAGCGCTTGTGTACACCACAGTCCCTGCGTGCACAGGACAGGTAAGAGGAGCATGTAGGTGAGGGCCACCTGCGGACAGCTAAACACCACGCCAGGGAAGTGCTGATAATAGAATGCGATGTTCTTCCCTCCTCCCTCCTCCTCCTTCTCTCCTCCTCCTCCTCCTCCTCCTCCTCCTCCTCCTCCTCCTCCTCCTCCTCCTCCTCCTCCTCCTCCTCCTCCTCCTCCTCCTCCTCTGTTGCGCCGATCCTGGTAAAGCGGGATGAGGCGGGAGTGGGCGGCATTCCGCAGAATCAAAGGTTGCTCTGGATTGGGCCAGCTTTCGACCACGGACGTACCAGCGCCGACGCTGAAGTTACCCTCTCGGGAACTGCACCCTAACCTTAGGTCGGGCGTGTCCCCCCAGACTTTTTGTTTGCCTATCTGGGAACGTTCCTCCTGTAGAGGGGCAGGCCCGACTTAACCCCAACACGCGGGGGGGTCCAAGAAGGCAGGGTGCCTCTCGAAAGCAATCCCGGCCTCTGTCGAGCCTTCTCGGCAAGCTCCAGGCCATTCCAAGGAGGCCCCCGCCTTCCAGGTGCAGGCTGCGTCCCGACTCGATGCGATCCGATCTGGGGGGAAGCGAGTGGGAGAGGCCTCCAAAGACGACGGGGTGCTTCTTGGAAGGCAGGTCAGGGCTGCACGAACCACGACCTCGGGCCTGAGATCGGACGACGGATGCAGCTGCCAGCGACTCGTCTCGGCGAGAGAACCGACATCGGCTCGTCGCGCCCGGCTCCCGGCTGGCCCTGGCCGCTGCCAGTGAATCGCAGAGGACCGCATCGGATCGAAGTCGAGGGGGGGGGAGGAGGAGGAGGAGGAGGAGGGGAGGAGGAGGAGGAGGAGGAGGAGGAGGAGGAGGAGGAGGAGGACTCTTTGACTCTTTGATAGCGGACGCTGTCCTGGGGGGCGATTTAATCACTGGAATCGCTTCCATCCCCAGCCCGCTCGGGCTGGGGTCCCTGGGCCTGGCCAGGCCTGGAGGGAGCCGCGCGGTCCAACAACCCCGCTCCCGTCTGGGCCCCCGAAGGCCCAGCAGCCTGGCCAGCCAGGTCGGATCCTGGGTTTTCCGATTGCGGACTCCTGAGCATGGCCGCCACGTCCGCGCAGGCGGCTTCTTCACGAGCCCTAATGGCCTCTAAAATTGCCCTCGGGGGGCCTTCACGACGCGGGAACAAACCTTTGCTTATCCTCGCTAGGTTCTCCGAACCCTTGTTGGTCCGTCCGTCGCATCTGCCAACTAAATTCCTGGGGTCCACGGTGCAATAGGAACCGCACTCCGAACAAATGTGAAGGAACCATTTCTCCACATACTGGAGCCTGTGAGAGGGGTGAACCTTTTCCAGGAAGCCGCTCCCTCGGGCTGAGGGGGCGACCCTCTCTCCAACAGCGGCCTGGGAGCCTCTCCTGACTTCGGCAGGAGGCCCTGAACATGTCGTGGCCGCGAAGACCCGCGTTTGGTAGCGGGGAACAACTCTCTCACAGACCGTGCACCACCAGTATTTCATGCTGCGACCACATGGCTCGAGGATGTGGTCCGAGGCCTGTGCCGCGGCCACCAACTTGGACGGTCTAGCCTCCTTCTTCAAAGGGGGTCTCTCCGCCCGAGTGTTTTCCTCGGCCTCCGCTGCACACGCCAGGGCACGTCTGGCCCTTCGACGAATCAACGAAGCTGTGGCATCAATTTTGTCCGTCTCAGGTTCCCGCCCCACCAGCCCCCTCCACGCCAACTCCGCCGCCCCCCCCGCCCACGAATCAGCACAAGCGTTACCAGAGGCATAAAAGAGTTTCTCGCACGTGTCTAACTTCTCTGGGGCCTCCTCTTGGTGGGAGGGGAACCAAACAACTTCCACATCAAGATTCCTCCTGGCCTGGAAGGCGACGCGGGCCCTGGTCCAGAGGTCTTCGTTGGCACCCACAGGGTTGGGCCTTCGAAAGCGGGCCCTCCAGGTCCTGGAGATCGTCTTGTGATCAGTCACAAAAGTGAAACCCAGCTCTGAATCTACTTGCTCTAACCAGGCAGAATGCTAAAACTTCGGCTCGGGGGACCGTTTGCTTTTCTCCGAGCAGAGGAACCCCGAGAGCCTCCCCCAAGGTCCACCCGCCTCCCGAATCAATCGCGAGCCCCACGATCGCTGCTCCGCAGCGTCTCCGCCTGGGGTCGTCAGAAAATTTGCCCCCCGAGCCGTCTCCGAAAATGTGAACTCTGCCTGACTCCGTGCATTGGGCGAAGCCGTGTGACTTAAAATCCACCTGCAGCTGGCCGAGGAGCGCTTCATCGAACTCAGGAGTGGTGAGCCCAACGGCTGGTACTCCCCGAAGCCAAAGAGCAGGCGACGCCTCATGCTGCGCCGCCGCCTGCACCACGAGCGCCTCCGACTTCACGAAATCCTCGTGCCCCTTGTTCTGCTCACATTCCCAAATGCGGTGATACACAGCGCGGGCAAAGCTTGGAATCAATCAAGTAACCTTGTCTGGCGCGCCTCACTCGGGTCCATTGCCCACCTGTGGTGACTATCAGGTTGAGTGCCGCCAAATCTGAGGCTCCTTCATTGTGGAACCTGCGCTGCTCTGCCCTGATTCTCCATACATCCGCACCTGGGAGAAGGTCAGCTCCATCCTCATGCTTCGACGCCTGCTGCCAGTACAAACTGCGCATGTCACTGACCACGTCTCCCAAGATGGCGAGTCTCCCCCAATCGTTCGTGTACTCCGTGTCAGCGCCGCTGGGGATGAGCCAAGCCTGCAACTGTCCATCTGGTAGTGGTCTGTCCCACTCTGTCGCCTTGATGGGGTTCCAGCCTATGTCCATCAGCGTGGCCTGTAGCGTGGCGATCGGGCCCCTGACATAGGCCCACCTCCTCCGTCCAGCCGTGATCAATCGCTGTCTGATCTTGGTCCAGGCTAACTTGACTCTCGCGTGGATATGAGGATTCATCTGCCACATCGCCAGCCACTCGTGAACAACTCGTTTGTGCAATTCCAGACCTGGCTCCTTGTCCCACATCTCAATTGCAAGTGTTGTCGTCAGACATTTGCCTCCTTGAGAGCCTGCTGCGATCTGGCCCGCCTGTCTTCTTAGCTGCATCAGCTCCGTCATGGAGAGGCCGAACGCTTGATATCCGCATGTGGCTTGGGGCAGGGCGCCCGTAGACCAGAGTCCTTTCGCTTCTTTCGCCAAGGTAGTGCTTTCCCTCCGCCTCTTGATCTTGGCGAACCGTCTCTTGGCTGCCGGTATTCGTCTCTTGAGTGTGCGAACAACTCGTTTACGCCCAGCAGAAGCGTCGAGGCCCAGGTCCTTCGTGTATGGTTTGGCCTTGGCGGGGGTCCCGTTCTGCTGCAACCTCTTCGCCACGCTCTTGACCATGTCTCTGCTCGAGCCGATGACGACTGTCTTGTCCGAGATCTTGAGCATCTGTTGACGAAGTCCTTGGGCGAGCTCGCAGGCCACTCTGACCATCTTATCTAGGGTGTCCAGTGCCGTGCCTTCCTCTCGAGCCACAGTGTCATCGACGAATGTCCACAGTCCAGCCGTCGGTGATATGATATGCGCTCGCTGTAGGATTGGGTGGAGAAAGACCTTCGCGAGGCTGACACCTCTGGGCGACCCCGCAACTATCGATCTGGATACCCATATTGCCTCACTCAGCGACGACTTGTCTTTGAGAAAGCGAGCCGCCGCGAAGATGAGTACTTCCATTTCCACTACCACTGCTGGATAGCCGATACCCCTGGCGATGCGCATCAGCAGCACCAGGCTGATGCTGTCGTAGAACTTCTCGATGTCCTCCAGCAGGGCGAGGCTGGAGATGCCCAGCTCGCATCCCGCCTCGTCCAGGCAGGCTCGGAGCAGTCCAGCTCGCAACGCCGAGCTGCCTTTTGAGGGCCGTGTCCCAGTGCGCGCTCAGCGCCTCACTCCATTCGCTGCAAGGTGACGCCCTCGTCCTGCTCCAAAGTTTAACTGGTAGGGTAGCATCCCCAGCACTCTCTCACCGCCTGCTGGTTTAGGGACCACGGCCCCGAGTGTAGCCGTCCACTGCCTCGACCAAGTGCCCGTCTGCTCGCACATGTTGATGAGGTCGACCAGCTTCTGGCGTGCACTCTGCGGGGCCCTCTCAATGTCGTGCAACTTGAGACCATCCACACCGCCTGCTTTGTTGGGGTTCGTGGCCTGCATTGCCGAGTCGAACTCCCCAATTGTGATCGGTTCCAAGTCTTCGTCTCTGGCCTGTCTGTGCATGACCTGCAGCTCCGACGCGATGTCCTCTCTGGTGTCCACTGCGTCCGTCCAGATCTTTAGCAATTTCATCCTCTTCGTGTGCATGAGAATCTCTGGGTCCGCCGAGCTTGCGTTCTGGTGGTACTGCTCGTAGGTCGGCTGCGCTGGATCTTTGACGTGCTTGTGAAGGATGCCTGGCTTCTCCGACCACATCTTCTTTGCCCACTTGGTGAACTGCTGCCGCTGTGTGGAGATGCCTCTGGAGACCGCAATTGCCAGGTGATTTTCGATCTCATCCTTCAACCTCTCAAGCTCCCCCAGCGTGTGTGACTTGACCTCCTGCACCCGTAACATGCGCTCATCAGCTTCATCATGATCAAAAATTTTCCCAAAGATCTGATCCAAGCCCATCCTTCTGAGCTGCTGGTAGGTCGTGGACAACTCCTTCTCGCACTGCCTCTGTTGCTTGCTGTCCGTGCCATTGGATCTTAGTGAATCATATCTGGTGATCAAGACTCCCAGTATTGACCACAACTCTGCTGCTTGATACTTCATATGCGTACGGCCTGGTGTGGCTTTCGATCTTTGCCATCTGATTGCAAACCCACCACCTCTGCCTCGGTGCGCATCAGCCTGTTCGGCGTCCATCATGTCTACTCCGATGATCGCCTCCTCCAGAGTGGTGACCCAGACCGCGTACTCGCCTGTGATCGCCTGCTCCATCAGCTTCTGGTGCTCACTGCGAATGAGAAGGTTGGCCTCCAACTCGTGCATCTGCTTGGTCAACGCTGGCCCGATGGCAGTGCGACTGGCCTGCTCCCACTGGCCCTCGTCTATCGCGTACTGCACCGTCTGCTGCACCGTGTTGGTCTGTGGGGGCTCGAGCCAGTTGAACTCCTCGCGCAAGTCCTCGGGGAGTTCTGCCAGTCTCTTCTGATGTGCTGCCTGCTTCTTCTTGCTGCGCTTGCTCTCTGGGTCGGGGGCCTTCTTCGGTGGGAGCACCAGCGGCAACGGCTTGGGGAGATCCAAATGCCTGTGCCACCACGCCTCCGAGCGCCCTGGTAAGTTGAGCAAGAGCCCCGTGTGTGTCCTCCAAGGTACTCTCGCATGTCCGTCGGTGGTGATGTCATCTGCTATGTCTTCTCGTGCCATGGCGAAATCTATGAGACTGCCCTTGCCCTTGTCGCAGGTGACCTGGATCTTCGGAACGATCACATTGCCTCCCAGGCGCATGGGGAGGCCTGACTTCTCGACCAGGGTCGGGGGCATATTCCAATCTGCCATGATAATCCAAGGATCTGTCATGCTCCCATCGACCGTCGAGAGCGCCTTAATATTTTCGAAGTTGCTGCCCTGCATGCCCTCCTTGGGAAGCAGGTAGAGGGAGAAAAGAACGGCATTGCCTCCGCTGCGGTGGATAGTCATGGCCGTGAACCCTCTGGATGGGTCCTGTCCTCCTCGGGCCTCGATGGTCTCCCTCATCACGTCGAACGTCGTGGTCGCCAAGTGCGCCTTGGCGATGAGCAGCTCGCCTCCGCTGTTGCCCTCCTTCGAGCGTCGCGTCGGTGTTGCTGCCGTGACTGCTGCTTGTCATCCGTCTTTGCTCAAGTATTTCTTCAGCTTCGCGATGCCTGACTGCGGCACATGGGACTCCGTGAAGGCAAATATCTGAGCTAGTTCCTGGCTCTCGTTGAGGAACTTCTGCGGTTTCTCGCCCCATTGTGTGATATTGCTGAAGAAAATACTGGTGACCTTCGCTGGCTTGGCTGTCTCACATGTCTGATTGCGAGCTGCCTCACTCTGGCTGCGCCGCCAGTCTTGACAAGCTGCGTCCACATCTGGCGCGGACGAGGAGGTTCGATCCCCAAGACATGGGGGCGATGTCCCAGGAAGACCAGGGAAGGCTGACCACTCGGGGGGCGGCGGTGCTGGAGGCCTGTCCAGCGCTGCAGGCGGCTGCCATGGCGGGCTAAATACCAGCCCGACCAGAAGAATAGCCCGTAGCGCCGCCCGCAGCAGTCGTACCAGCCGTAGGTGAAGTGGTGGTCGCCCTCTGAGATGCCGCCCTGGTACGCTCCCTGTTCTCCTCGATGAGCTTGGCGATCG
This sequence comes from Prorocentrum cordatum, assembly GCA_963575745.1. Lineage (NCBI taxonomy): Eukaryota > Dinophyceae > Prorocentrales > Prorocentraceae > Prorocentrum > Prorocentrum cordatum. The sequence goes on along the minus strand of CAUYUJ010015583.1, from coordinate 254,677 downwards.
CCTCTGCCTTACGCTTTTCTGCATCTGGATCGCTGGCTTGTTGCTGTGGTGGTGTCTCAGGCTTGGCGTCTTGAGCGGGTGGTGGAACATGTGCGTGTGCTTGCCCCTCTTCGTTGATCCTGCGCTTCTTTGCCGCATGATCAGCCTTGATCTTCTTCGCGCTCTCGACCATGGTGAGCAGGGCCTCCTGCTGCGTCTTGGCTCGCTCCAGCAGCTCCTGCAAGGACTTCGCGTCCTCCCTGAACTTCGCAAGCTGGTCCTTCTGAGTCTGTTCCAGGTCCTCCTCGTCGGCGAAGAGGCTCTCGTCCACCTGGAAGCCCGCCTGCTCGGGCTTAGCCGCCGTGCCCTCCGCCACTGAGTGCATGTTGTATTCTTCCAGCGCCTTCGAGTGTTCCTGCTGTGCCTCGTAGACCTCAGCCGCTGCCTGCGCCACCTGCTCAGCGAGCTTGGCGAGCGCTTCTCAGCGTCCATGTGTCGCTTGGTGACTCCGTCGAGCTTAGCCTTGGCGGAGTTGACCTTGCCGATTGCCTGCTTGAGAGCCGCAGACTTGGGTAACTCCTTCTTGGGCGGGGCGCACTTCTGGGAGATGGTGGTCTGCAGGTGCTCCAGCTGCTCCTGCATGCTCTGGTCGGGCCCAAGCTTGGAGACGGCGTGGGCCAGCTGCCTGCACACCACTTCCGCGTAGGTGCCCTTAGTAGGTTGGTCTCCCCATGGTGGCTTGCGCGACGCCGGGGATGTGTCCGCCCAGAGAGTGACGAACGAATCGCACTTGGCGCAGCAGCCCCCATTGCGCTTGATCTTCCAGTCGTACGCCCAATTGTTGCAGCTCTTGCAGATTGACCAGGCCCATTTCTTGGACGGCGGCGCCATCGCACACAAGTGGTGCCTGCTGCCGTCTGGGAGTGGGTCGATACGCTCCTCCAGGAGCTCACAGGTAGAAAGATAAACGTCGGGCAGAAACGCCCTGGCACTGGCCGCGGACTAGCGGTATCCACGTGTTCCCCTGTGGAACAAAGCATCTTGAGCCAAAATGGATACGGAGGAGGAGGAGGAGGAGGAGGAAGAGGGGGAGGAGGAGGAGGCCCCGGCCAGCGGATCGGGTCGCCTCGGCTGGGGTCCGAAGGCGGCCCTTAAAAGGCGGGGGCTGCCGCCGGAGGCGCCCGGAAGCTTCGAGGCAGGCTGCTGCCGAGAAGGCCCCCCCTGCCCTTCGTCGGGCATGTCCTCCTGCAGGCGGATTTCGGGAGAAGCATCGAAAATAAACGAGAAGTGCCAATCACAAATAATCGGAAAAGAATCGTAGCATCGTCCTTGTCCCACTCTTGAATACTCCTCCTGTGGAGGGGCATGCCCGACTTAAAAAAGAAGGCAAGAAGGCTCCTGCTGAGAACCCCACCCCCCTGGAGCCTGTTTGTTTATTTTTCAGGATAGCGGCCATCATCGGCTCCGCCACCCACCCCGCCCCCCCAAGATGACGTCGCGTTCCGTGCCGGCGGCGTCCGGGACTGCCTAGGGATGACCAGGGCCACGTAGGAGCAGCAGGTAGGTGGCGATGTGTACCTCAGCGCCTGTGTACACCACAGTGCTCGCGTGCACCACACGGCGCGTGTACACCACAGCGCCTGTGTACACCGCAACAGCCGTGTGCAATGCAGTGCCTGTGTATACCACAGTGCTTGCGCGCACCACAGCGCCTGTGTACAACACAGCGAATGTGTACACCGCAGCAACCTTGTGCAACACAGCGCCTGTGTACACCACAGCATCCGCATGCAACGCAGCGCTTGTGTACACCACAGTCCCTGCGTGCACAGGACAGGTAAGAGGAGCATGTAGGTGAGGGCCACCTGCGGACAGCTAAACACCACGCCAGGGAAGTGCTGATGATAGAATGCGATGTTCTTCCCTCCTCCCTCCTCCTCCTTCTCCTCCTCCTCCTCCTCCACCTCCTCCTCCTCCTCCTCCTCCTCCTCCTCCTCCTCCTCCTCCTCCTCCTCCTCCTCGTCCTCCTCCTCCTCCTGCTGCTCAGCCCTGGTGCACGTTCTTTCCGTTGGCCCGCGCCCCCTCGGGCAACAGCCGGCCGCGTCCCTTGCCAACCTGCGGCAGTCGCACGCCCGTGTTGGCGGGCATACACCCTGCGAAATGCTTAAGAAATCTTGGGTTAAGAAATTCATAGTCTCAGATCTTGAACAGAAACCCAAGATTTCTATCAAAATCTTAGGATTTACATGGAAACATTAAGAATAATCGAGACTCTGGCCGAAAATTTAGGTTTTCTTAAGCATCGCCCAAGGTGTACTGTGCGGCCCCTCTCGAGAGCCGTCGGGGGGATCCCTCAGGAGCCCGACGAGGCCGGCGTGACCTCGTGCTGGCCCCGTGACCCGACGGGGCTGTGCGACCCCGTGCTGGCCATGACCGTCGTTCCAGCACCGAGCCCTCTTGTGACGCGAGCAAGATGGACGGTGCCAGCTGCCGGGCCCCGGGCCAGGACGCGCACAGCTCGACAGACAGGACCCGGGGCCCACGCCGCAGCGGCGCGACGGCGGATGCCCGGGCCAAAGTGCGGGCGGCTCCCGCACGCCACTCCTCCGGGGGCGCTGGCGGCCCCCTCCTCCCGGGCCCTCCCATCCCCAATCCCCCCTGGCACAGGTCGTGGAGACGTTGTCTGTCCTTGATAGGAGGCCAGGGAGAGCCATCGTCGTCGAGAAGAGCGCCGAGCTCTCCCCTCTCTTTTTTCTCTGGCAGCGGACAGCGAGCAGCCAGCACAGAGGCAAGGATTGTCGGTGTAAACGGTGCCGCACCATCAATGTGCAAAGGTAGGCCCTCTTCAGCCCGGCATCCAAGCGATCTGGCGGGACCCCAGGGCCAGGGGCGCGCGCAGGCGGGGCAGCAGACACTGCCAGGAGGAGGCGGGGGAGGAAGAGGAGGAGGAGGAGGAGGAGGAGGAGGAGGAGGGGGAGGAGGAGGGGGAAAAACCCGGAATTCCACGGGTGGAAACCCGGAACCCGAGGGTTCCGGGTTTTTCAAAACTCCTCAAGGTCCCCAGAGGAGAAAACCCGGAACCCTGGGGTTCCGGGTTCCGGAACCCGAGGGTTCCGGGCTCTCTTAGGGTCCTCGCGGAGCCTCTTGGGGCACTCTTGAGGCCCTCTTGGGCTCTCTTCGGGCGTTCTTGGGGCCCTCTTGGGGCTCTTTGGGAAGGTCTTTGAGGCCTCTTGGGGCCGTCTTGGCACCATGGCTCAAATAAAGGGGGGTGATGCTGGTGGGGTGACCAGCCAGGAGGAGGAGGAGGACGAGGACGTGGAGGAGGAGGAGGAGGAGGAGGAGGAGGAGGAGGAAAAGGAGGCGGAGGAGGATGGAGGGAGGAGGAGGAGGAGGAGGAGGAGGAGGGAGGAGGGGAGAGGGGGAAGAAGAGGAGGAGGAGAGGAGGAGGAGGAGGAGGAGCGGAGGAGGAGGAGGAAGGAGGAAGGAAGGAAGAGGAGGAGGAGGAGGAGGAGGAGGAGGAGGAGGAGGGGAGGAGGAGGAGGAGGAGGAAGGGAGGAGGAGGAGGAGGAGGAAAGAGGAGGAGGAGGAGGGGAGGAGGGGAGGAGGTGGAGGAGGAGGAGAGGAGAAGGAGGAGGAGGAGGGGGAGGGGGAGGAGGGGAGGAGGAGGGAGGAGAGGAGGAGGAGGAGGAGGAGGAGGAGGAGGAGGAGGGAGGATGAGGGGGAGGAGGAGGAGGCGGAGGAGGAGGAGGAGGAGGAGGAGGAGGAGGAGGAGGAGGAGGAGGAGGGGGAAGAAGAGGAGGAGGAGAAGAAGGAGGAGGTGGAGGAGAAGAAGAAGAAGAATGAGAATAATAAGAATAATAAGAATAACAAGAATAAGAAGAAGAAGAAGAAGATGATGATGAAGACGAAGATGAAGAAGAAGAAACAGGACGAGGACGGAGGAGGAAGCACGCAGCCCGACGCCCCCGAAAGGCCCCAAGAAGCACCCAATAAGGCCCCAAGAGACCCTAAGAGCGTGCCACCGCCGTGCCGCTGGAAGCGATCCCTCCTGAGTCCCCCCCCCCCACCCAACAAAAAAAAAAAAGATGCCCCCCACCCCGAAGAGGACTCAAGAAAAAAAAAGATGCCCCCCACCCCGAAGAGGACTCAAGAGGCCGCCAAGAAGCGCCCAAGAGGCCAAAGAGATCTCCAAGAGGCCCTCAAGAGACTTCCATGCGGCCCCTCACAGGCCCCAAAAAAACCTGAGGGGCCTCTACAAGGAAGCTTGTCCACTACCCAGACACGGTAGCGGGATGGGCCGAAGGCCACTACATCCGCCGCCCCCTGTTAGCTTGCCACAGGGGTGCCAGGCATGCTAAACCCTATCGATCTTGGTCTGGGCTCTTTTTCCACAAGAACTCTCTCCCCTGGGACTTCGGCACGTCCCGTCGGCCACTCAGAGGGCGCGGAATTGGCCACGGAAAGAAACCAAGGCCACGATGGTCCAAGATGGCCTCCAAGATGCCTCCAAGACGGCCAAGATGCCCTCCAAGACGGCCAAGACGGCCCCAAGATGCCTCCAAGACGGCCCAAGATGCAGCCAAGACGGTCTAAGATAGCCTCACGATGGCCCAAGACGGCCCTGGAGGTTCCCAAGAGGCCTCCAAGACGGCCCAAGGGGCCTCCAAGAGGGCCTCCAGGAAGGCCCGAAAAGGCCAAAATAATTGATGCTCTTAGGTTGTTCGACGGATTTGGGCATTTGCTTCTGTTCGACCTTCCGACGGCCCGAGACGGCCCAAGAGCCCCAAAAGATCGCCCCACGACCGCCCAAGAGGCCTGCAAGGTGGCCCCAGAACGGCCCAAGAGGCCCCCAAGATGGCCCCAAGACGGCCCCAAGACGGCCGCCCAAGAGGCCTTCAAGACGCCCCAGATGGCCTACAAGACGGCCCTGGAGCACCCCAAGGGGGCTCCAAGTCGGCCCAGAGAGGCCCCCAAGACGGCTTCCGAGGTCGTCAGACGGGCCAGGAGGCCACCAAGACGGCCCAAGATGGCTCCAAGATGGCCCAAGACGGCCCAAGAGGCCTTTTCGGGCTGTCGACAGCCCAAGATGGCCAAAGAGGCCTCCGAGAAGGCTTCAAGGTGGCTCAAGGGGCCGCTAAGAGTGCCCCAACACTGCACGCGAGGGCCTCAAGATGGCTCAAAAGGTACCCAAGACGGCCCGAAAGAGCCTCGAGACGGCCCGCCAGAGCCTCAAGACATCCACAAATGGCCTGAAGACGGCCCTGAAGGCGCCGGACGGCCCATAAGCGTCCTAATACAGTTCAAGAGAGCCGCAAGAAGGCTTGAATATCGGAAGGCACGAAAGGAACCCTAAGGCACCCCAAGACCGCCGCACATGGACCACCCCCAGTGGTGCCTCAGTCCCAGCGGCTCGCGGCCACACTTTTGCTCCACGTCTCCCCGCACGAGCGCCTCCAAAGGGCAGGTGAGCGCTTTCTTGTCCGGCGCTTCATCATTGGGCGGAAGGGGGAGGGCGGGGGGGGTCTGGCGCTGGACCTCTGCTCAGTGCTGCTGGTTTGCAGCAGTGCGGTCTATGAGGGAGACGCCACCTGCCCGAAACGGGCGCCGAAAGCAGCCGAGATCTGCTCCACGGAAGGGGGGGGGGGGGGCGAGGGCCCGCCGATCGGCCAGACGCCGAAGAAAAAACGATCCCCTCCTCCTCCTCCTCCTACTCCTCCTCCTCTCCTCCCCTCCTCCTCCTCCTCCTCCTCCTCCTCCTCCTCCTCCTCCTCCCTCCTCCTCCTCCTCCTCCTCCTCCTCCTCCCTCCTCCTCCTCCTCCTCCTCCTCCTCCTCCCTCCCCTCCTCCTCCTCCTCCTCCACCTCCTCCTCCTCCTCCTCCACTCCTCCTCCTCCTCCTCCTCCTCCTCCTCTCCTCGTCCTCCTCCTCCTCCTCCTCCTCCTCCTCCTCATAATTAGGGGGGGGCGCTGATCTGCCCGAGGCGCCTTCGGTGCTGCCGCGGCCAGCTCTTCGCCGGTGTTAGGGCCACCCCCACGGGGCCGTCGAGGCAAGGACGCTCGGGGCGGAGGGCGGCCCCGGGGGGGGGGGGGGGAAGGGGCCGAGAGGCTCGGGGGGCCCATGCCTCGAGCATCGAGACGCTGGAGGTCTGGGGCGGCTTGAGCCCACGCGGCTCCACTCAGTCAGAAAAAGGCGTGGGAGAGGCAAAAAGAGAGAGAGAGAGGGAGAGGGAGAGAGAGAGAGAGATGGAGCGCGCGCAATAACGGACAAAATAGAGCGAGACGTCAGGGCGCAATGGCAAAGAACGAAGCGACCATGTGCAGCACGCTGCCAGCGGAACTGCTCAGCGAAAGAAGGGAGAGGGAGGGCACGAGGAGTGGAGCAGGAGGAGGAGGAGGAGGAGGAGGAGGAGGAGGAGGAGGACCAGCAGATGCAAATGCAAATGGTAAGCAAAAATATGTTTGCAAGCAGGAAGCCCTGAGAGAAAGAACGTGCTTGACTGTGGTCGAAAAACAGCGTTTGCGTAAAAAGTTGTACGAGGTGGAGGAGGAGGAGGAGGAGGAGGAGGAGAAGCGACAGTAGCAGTGGGCACAAGTCTCCCGACGGGCGGCAGACTAGAGGAAGAGCGTGCGTTGAGCGACGCTAGCAAGAAGTCAGGCGAAGAATCCTCAGCCATTGTCTAAGTATTGATAGTCGTGAGCGGCCAGCCCATAGCCCCCGCGAGAATACTTCGGAAAGGTCACGCACATAAGCCCCTAAAGTGCCAGGCGCAACCTAAGACAACAAATTCTGCTCCAAGGCGTGCATGCGTGCGGTGGTGGTCCAGCCGCCCGCGAGAATTTTGATCGACGAGTGGACGAACCTCCCCGAGAACGGTCTGCAACAAACTCCAACTGGGGGAAAGCTCGGCAGCTCGGCAGGCGAGATCAACTGATCCGAGCACGCCCAAGAATCAATGCGCTTTCGGAGAGTGATCTCACAAGGCGGCGTGAAATTAGCACTGGGTCGGGCATGTCCTCCTGCAGGCGAATTTTGAAAGAATAATGGAAACGAATCAAACATCGTCCCCCGACTATTTTGGACAATCTTTGAATATTCCTCCTGTAGAGGGACACGCCGACTTACAAGTAGCACGGCGAAGCACCGTGGCGACCTCGCGCTGCACCCTGGTCATTGCACCGGCCTGGCAGACATGCTGCAGCGGATTTCTGCGTGGATTTCTGCGTGGATTTTTGCCCGAAGCGGCGAGCGCAAAACGAAGCGAATTTCGCGTGGATTATTTTTGGTCTTCCATCCCGGCCCCAAAAGATCCGCACGAAATCCACCTCGAAATTCGGAACGAAATTCTCCAGGACACCCCGGGCCCACACTGTCCGAACGAAATCCGCTCTGCCATGCTGGCGCCAGTACCCTGGGGGACGCGGCACGGCAGCGGCCTCATGGCTGCTCGCGGCCCGCGGCACACCTCGCCGAGCCCTCAAGAGGCCGCAGGGAGAGGCGGCACGCTGGAGCCGTGGCACCACGCCTGGCAGCACAGCACCAGTGGCCGCGCCTGCCTCCCAGAGCGCCAGAGAAGTCACAAGACACGAGGAGGACGGTAAGGGGGCAAAAAAGTGGAACCCCCTCGTCGTCGATACCATGTTCGTCGGAGGCCCCCGGGGATTCCTTGAGGAACAACTTGGAATGTGAGGGGAGGGGAGGAGGCAGAGTCAAGGGTTCCACTTTTTGTCCATCTACGGGAGGAGGAGGACGAGGAGAGGGTGCCACGAGGAGGAGGAGGGGGAGGCCTCCTCTTTTTGCTCCCCATCGTCCAGGCGGCGGACGGGAACGGAGGTCAAGCCTCTGCTGCCGGGCGGGTGCTGAGTCCATTTGGGCCCAACAGACGACGCCGAGGACAGGAGGAGGAGGAGGAAGATGAAGAGGAGGAGGAGGAGAAGGAGGAGGAGGGGAAGCTTCCGAGGAGGGGGAGGCCTCCTCTGACGAACAACCGGCGCTGTTCACCTGGCTGTTTGCCTCGGAGAAGGAGGCCTCCTCAGGTGGCAGGGCTGAGCAGGCCTCCACAGGCGGCAGCGGAGGAGGCCCCCTCGGGAAGCCTCCTCGGGAACTCGAGAAGACGCACCCTGTGGTTCAAGGGCGTCTTTGGACATTCGGACGCCTTGCGCCCTGGGCGCTCGAGGTGGTCCTGTGGATCCTGAGGAGCCCGACGAGAAGGTGCACGAGCAGGCGGGGCGAGGAGCACGCAGAGGACCAACGGCGTGCGGAAAGGCCAGAAAAACGCCTGGCCGAAGCAGGGGGGGCTCGCGGGGCAGAAGACAGGCTGCGCTCCGCGGCCAACGCGACCGCCCACCTCGACCCCCCCCCAATCCTCCAGCGGCCCCCCAAGAGCACCGCGGGATCTCCCCGACCGAGCAAAGTCGCTCCGGAAGCTGGGGGACCCCAAGCTATGTAAGCATGCACTGGGCGGAGGTCCGCGGGAATTTCCTGGATCGGCGCTGACCCCCCTCCCCGGTGCGCGGAGCGCGCCAGGGGCGGCGCCAGACCTCCGCCAGGGGTCTCCATCGCCGATCCAAGGAAACCGCGAGGCACTCGAGCGCAGATGCAGGTTGCACTCCGCGGCCAGCTGCACTCCGTGGCCAACGTGGCGGGTTGCACTGCGCGGCCAGCGCGGCTGGCTGCACTCCGTGGCCAGCGCGGCCGGTGCAAACCCAGATGCCTCTGGAGCGCGCGCGCTCCTCGGCAGGCACGGCAGGCAGAGGCGGCTCCCGAGCGGCCTTACCCCGTCCCTGGGTGCGTGGCTGGATTGGGATTCCATGGCCTGGACTCTGCTTGCAATTGTCGTCCCCCCCGCGACCCACCCGCGACCCACCCCGCGACCCGCCCCGCGACTCACACCGCGACCCACACGCGACCCACCCCGCGACCCGCCCGCGACCCACCCACGAGGCGACCCAACCCGCGCCCGCCCCCTCGCTTTTATCCGCAGATGTGGGGTGCTGCGTAGACTTTCGGAGGGCCGCCCCGAAGTCTTGGGTCGGCGCTGGACCCCCTCCCCATCGCGAGGAGCGCAGCGCCGACCCAAGAGATTCGCGCGAAGCTCCAAGAGTTCATGCTTATGCATTCCGTCTGCTCCTGGGGCTGCGTCGTCTCCGCCGTGAGCTCGAAGGTGCCAGCCTGGGCCGCGGTCTTGCTGGAGAAGCCGCTGCTCGCGCCTGGGAGCCGCAGCCCGACACCTCGGCCACTGAGCAGCTTGCGCAGAACTCGGAGCCGGCCATGCGGAGCCCAACCTCGTTCAGCCTGCCGGTCGGCTCCTGCGAGGGGCAACGATCGGCCCTGCGAGGGGCCCCAGGGGAAGAAAGATCGGTCTTGAATCGGCGACGCACCGCGGCGATAGATCGGCGAGAGGCCCTCGGTGGCAAAACCGCACGCTCCCGGGCAGGGTGGGCAATCAGGCCCGTGTCGACGATGAATGGGCCTTCGGGGATCGATGCGTTCGCCACTGAGCCTCTCCCTCCCCACAATTGCCCCTGACCTCTTCAACGCCTGCTGGCTTCCGCCTCGTGACTCGAGCCTCCGGAGGCTGTTCGGGATGATCCGGCACCCCAGGAGAGCTCTCTCGGCGAGGCGCGGCTGCTAGAAGTCACCCCGAGGCTGGATAACCGCCGAGAACCAACGAGAACGCCCGAAAACCTCGAGCCTCTCACCGTGGTGGCACGGACAGCTGAAACCAAGTCGTTGTGTGCTACTGGCTTGCAACGGCAAAGCGCAGAACGGCCAGCATTTCGCTTGCTTGCAAGCGCTACGACGACTTTGGCAAGGGAAAAAACATGTTTTCGCTGTGTTTCGGAGCACGTCACGGCGCTCGCAAAATAGTGGTGTTCGAACATATGTGATAAGACTTTGTGCGGGTAGGGGCAATGGTTTCCCGCTTCCACGCTCTTTTTTTGTCCGTAAGTTTCCTCGGTTTCGTCCCGTTGTTGTCATCGTCCCCCATGTTCCGTTTTCTTTTTCCGTCTGTGTGTGGGCATTGTAATACCACGGAAATTTCCTAATCCCACCACCCCTCCGGGCTAAGGAGCTGCCCCATCCTTCCCCTGCTCGGGGGAGGGGTGTATCACTGGTCTTTAATAAAATAAACCCCCTCCCCCAGGCGACCGGCAGCCAACCAGGAACAATGGGGACCCCATGCTCACACACAAACACACACACACACACACACACACACACCATCCCTTTCAAAAAACAATACGAAGCACACTCCGCCTCGAAATTCGGAGCATGCGCAACCAACCCGATGCGGGCCCCCCCCACCATCCCTGTCAAAAATACGACACTCTGGGGCAAAATCTGGAGTCATGTTCGTGAGGCCCGCGAGCAAGTTGTATTGTTTTTGACAGAGACGGCGGGGGTGTCAAATGTTGGCAAAAACGGCGGGAGTGGTGGCGTATGGCCTGCTGTGCGCAGGCCCACCAGACACATCGATGAACATTTGTTTTCGACAAAGATGGTGGGGGCCAGCATGTTCCCCGATATGTGCTGTCACGTGCGCAAGCGCACCTGACATACTCTGCACGTGCCCCGAACGTGGCGCACCTGGCGCGGCCGGACTATGCGGCACACCTGGCGCACGCGGAGGCACGTGGCGCATCTGGCGCACCAGGCGTGCCTTGCACGCTCGGGCCCCAGGGGTGCCTGGCGCGCGTGGCGCGCCTGGCACGCGTGGCGCATCTCGCTCCAGCGTCGCTCCCATGGGCTCGCTTTTGGTTCCCAGTAGCCCCCCATCAAAAGACGACCGCTGAACATGCTGAGGCTCGGGTGTTACTTACATGTTGGGAAGGCGGGTGGGAATGAGCTAGACGACTTGCTATCGAGGAGGGTGTCTTGAGATTGAAATGGGTTGGGAGGCCCAACCAGAAGCTTCGCCTAAGGCGAAGCCCATATCCAACTCTGTTGTACCGTAATAACGATAGTCCCGGAAGTAGGAGATCGCCGCGGGAGCGACGGGCTATGTCAAGCGAAGATGTGTTCGGTCTCAATGGCAAGTGGCGTGCCTCGCGATGAGGCAGTCAGATCTTGGCGGCTGGCCGCTTGAGTACAAAAGGCCGCGGACAAACGCTCGCTATCTCTCGCCTTTGCACCAGCTCCCTTTAGAGTCGGGGGGGAGACGAAGCGTGAGTCCGCCGCCCGCTACACAGCAAACACTATAGACACAAGGAAGATAGCAATAGGCGGGCTCAAAAGGAAGATTGATCCGCACGCAAGCGCCCTTGCACGCAAGTGGCCTTGCGAGCAGATCCCCCTGCAGGCGAGAATTCCTCTGGCGGCCTCAAACAATGTTGTCTGTCCAGCCCGGTACGGAGTATGACGTTTTAAGTCGCGCTTGAAGGATTGCGTTCCTCCCATGACCTGTAAGAGCACATCTCTGTCAATGCTCCCTTTGGTGTGACCGTCCGCAGTCATGTCGCGAGTGTCACAACACTGTATACTATGCACGAGATCTCGCGCCATCATCTGTCGTAACCAACTGATGTGTCCCAAAAGAATACACTAGGTCGGGTTCTTCTGGTCATTTCTTGACAAGGACTTGGAGACAGATTCCGCATCTATGGTCAAAGTGGCCTTAATGCTCAGGCCGCCCATCTCCAGTATATCCTTCAACTGAGCGGGTGTCAGCGGCCCTGCGCGGAGTTCGTGCAGAGAGATGATCGTGGAGTAGCAGTCCTCCAAGTTGCGTGCTGCTGCTAGTGTTTCTGCTGAATAGCTCGAGCGGGCCTGTAAGCGGTGAGACTTGCAGTGCGCATCGATAAGATGGACGACAGGCGCACCAGCAGGCGCGCTTCCACGCCGCAGCAGGTTTGCCCCGCGAATACCACAGCCTTCGACCTCATCATCAGCATCTCCACCCAGGCGACGAAATAAGAGTCGCTGCGCAGGTCGACCTCGCCCGTTCGAGTCATCGATCGATAGATAATCTTCTTCGGGCAGGCCTGCAACCTCCCGGTAATCGCGTTCAGTCGTCGCACCTGGATGTTGGTCGGTTCTTGGACACGTTGTAGAGAAACAAGACAGGCCACCAACCACACCTGCGTGATTAATGCGTGAGCCAAAGAGCCTCTGAGGCTGACAAACACGTCAGTGACCATCTTTGATGCCTTGGCGTCAGCGTCTGCGCCAGTGAGTTCAGGATGTTGCATAGGACGGAGCTGCTTTACGTACTCGTATCGATCAAGTGCAACGTTACCGTCCCAATCCTGTGTATATCTCAGAGCACAATGGGTATATGTATGTTTGTTGAGTGTACATCTACCAAGTGTATCCTCCACAAATTTGAGGCACCTGTCGACGGTGTCCTCAGCACTGGCCATGTTGATATCATCCACGTGCTCGGCTGTGAGAAGGTGGCTGCTTGTCTCGAACTCCTCGTCGTAGGGCGCGGGTCTGAGGCCAAACCCTCCCGTGGTGTTTCTGAGCTTCAGTGAGAAGGCTCTTCGTGCATCCTTGGTGCCAGTACCTGGTTTGAGGCGCCGCGAGCAGTGCTTCGACTCATCGTAGTGCTCGAATCCTGGGAGGGGTCGAAGCACCGATGCCGATCCAGGCGGCAATGTACAGCACGCCACACGTTCCTTTTCACCGGTTGCATCAGCAAGTTTCTGATAGGTCAGTCCCTTCAGGAAAGCCATGTTGATGTCAAGGGAGGCAATGATCCGTTGCTTCTTGCACGCTGCCGCGCTTGCGAGTTGTCTCTGACTTGACCACCGCGCCGCCCCTGAGAAAGTTCCCACATCGAAGGCTTCGAAGTCCATGAAAACCCGAAGTGCCGGGCGCAATCAAATGGTCCGCCCCATCTCGCCCTTTTCGCTCTTCCCGAACTTACACATATATACGTATCTCGAAGTCATGATATTTCACACCTTTGATGTATCTTGCATCCTGACACATCCGTTGTCGTACCATGTCTTGAGTTCATGGTATGGGGCCTTAGATACCTTGACTGGATTCGCCTGAATGTCGGCCTTCCCGAGGAGGTCGTCCTCCTTGACGACCACAGCTCGTTTGGCGGCAGCGGTCACATATACTCGCATAGTAGTCACACGGTCGAAGTCTAGCATCCTATGTTGTTGTTCTGATAGGACTACCTTTGACCTGTCTGCAATCAAGCAGAGTTCTTTATATTGACCGTTTCCGCCAGAGCCCAATCCGCAAGTATCCTCGTCGTCCGTGGAGCACAATGGGACATGACATGTCTGCGCGGCGTCGGAGTCGCGTGGAGAACCCCATGTAGGCAGGCGCGTGCCCCGGCTGTCTCACAGCTACTGCGACAAACGCACTGTTGTCGGTGATCATACGTGCGGGTACAGTGTAGAGGTCGTCTAATGGAGTTGCCTCCAGTAGTTTCCTTTCCCCCTGTAGTCCTGCGTACCACATCCATAATATGTCCCTCAAGGTCCGCTTCCGATTCTTCATGGATAGTAGCAAGCCGTCCGTCCTCCTGTGGTGGTTCGGCTTCTGGAGTTTCTCTGGCGTCGTTGTCTTGCGTCGGTGCGTCTGCCAGTTCCTCAAACTTCGCCATGTCTTGGTCGAAGCCCGCATGAGGTTTAGTGGACTTTTGGCAGTGGATGATCCTCGAATGTGCTGATCCGGTTAGATCATGTAGATTTAGGGCAGTGCCTTCGGCTTCGAAATAGGGGAAGCCTGGACTCACGTCGCTGTCATAATGCACCAGCGCACAACTGTCAGCATAAGCCACAGGAGGTAGTTTGTGGATACTCTTAGCTAACCTAACGGAGACTATGTTCGGGCTATCAAAGCTTCAATGTATAATGAATGTCTTGCGTCACCGCATTGGACTTGCACATCGCGGTTTCCTATTCGAACAATAACTTGACCCCTGTCGGGATCGTTCCGCGCGACCGGGACAGGGCCGCCCCAGCCTCCCCAGTCATCCCTTGTAGTAGTGGGACGATGATAATCAACCAAATCTTCTTCATCATAGTAGTGCTGACCAGCGATAGCGGTCTTGGTCCGCAGTGAACGACTGGTTTTGGCTACTGCAGTGGCATGTGTGATAGCCTCAACGCATACCCAGCGGATAGTCTGTTCTCGAGAGTGATCGGATGCTTCTGTCTGCTGTTCGTGGTCCACAACGCGCCGGTCGGGCAGCATCGCTGGTTGCCGTCCAAATAAGGCGCTGCATGGAGACACCCCATTGTAAAAGGTGGACGCACTGGCGGCAAGTAGGGCTTCATGCAGTAGTCGCGTGAACACAAGAGGAATGTCTAACCTGTTGAGTTCAGCCTCCATGACGTGAAGTACATGTCGTAGTATGCCACTTCTGGCTTCAATTGTCGTAGCGTGTTGTCTACGCGCACGTATCCTCAGCTCAATGCCCTTTGCCTTAAAGAACTGCCATGTGCGATGTCGTTGTTAAGAGCACCCTCCCCGTCGGAGTAGAGTACTTTGGCAGGTCCGAAATGCATCCAGCACTGATGGTATGCATCTAAGATGCTGGTCATCGTTTTATCTGGTATCTCGATTCCAGTGGCATGTCGAATGCAACGATCAACGATGTGATATTTATTTATATACACATATATATATATATATATATAATGTGCTCCGGTTTGTAGAAGATGAAGTCGGATTCAACTTCTTAATTGAACTTGCCAGGTGAGCGCAGTGGATGGCATAACGGCATGCCCTGGTATGTCCCAAGCTCTGCGCTCCCGAAATGTGTCACAGACACCCTTTGACCAAGATAAGCCTAACGTTGTCCAGCCCAGCCTTGGTTTGGATGAGTCCCCCCCCCCCTCCCGGAGGGAGAGCAGGAGGGACGGGGGAGGGGAAGAGGGGAAGGGCAAGGGGGGCGGAGGACGGAACGTGGAGGGAGCGGGAGGCGGCGGGGGAGGGAGAGGGAGGGGGATCAGAGCTAGACCAGGGGAAAAACCTGCAGGAGGAGCGGCCCCGCGGGCCTGCCCAGGGCCTCGCCCACTGGATCGGGGCGCCGAGGGCGCGCAGGCGGGGAATGGCGAGGACGAGCAGCCGCCCGATCGCAGAGCCGCCCAAGGGCACGTTGCAGTCGTCGGCGAAGCGCAGCGCCCAGAGCAAGCCCGCGGCCCCGAGGATGCACGGCGACAGCCAGCGCAGCAGTGCGCCGAGCCGCAGGAGGCGCAGCCGATGCCGCGAATGCCAGCTGCGTTCAGTCACGCGCCGTCTCGAGGGCTGGGGAGCTGCCCAAGACGAAGGGTCGAACAAGCGTGGAGGCCCCCAGTCGTTGCGGCATACTGGAAGCAGCGATGCGCCTTCGAGAGGTCCAGGGCGAGCATGAGCAGCGCGCACCTGCGACCAGCAACCTCCTCTGGCGCGCGCCCCTGGCTGCCGATCTCGCAGCCCAGCGCCGCGACGAGGTCGTGCGCCACGTGACACACCTCCCGGTCTCGGACGCGAATGGACGCGTCGACGCGGACGCAGTGCGCGCCGCCACGGATGACCCAGAACTCGCCCATCCTTCTGCTTATCAGCGGCGCCCAACGAGACCACGCGCAGGCGGCCGCCGAACTCCGCCGCAGTCGCCTGCGCGCACGTCGTCTTGACCACCATCCTGGCCCCCGCCTGGTCGCTGAAATGGACTGCGTCGATGCACGGGCGGCGGGCCGCGGACGCGCAGTTCCCGGCGGAAGAGGGCCGGGCGAAGAAAAAAGGCGTCCCGGGGGAGAATCGGGGCATTGGGGGGGGGGGGGGCGGAAGCTCAGGATGCGAAACGACGGCGGTCCTTGAGGTGGCAGTTCTCAGGGGGGGCGATCGACCGCCTGCGCGGGGATCCCCGCGCGGTCCGCTACGTTCCGCAGCGGCGCCGCCTCGAGGGGCGAGGCCGCCGCCCCCCCCCTGCCGCCCCCCACGCCGCGCCGCGGCGGAGGAGCTCCTGCAGCGCGGGCGGCGGCCGCCTGCGGGCCCGTCCTGCGTGGCCGGCGGGAGGCGGCGCCGGCGGAGGCGGAGGCGGCCCCGCAGGTCCCCGCCGCGTCCGGGGGCGAGGCCCACTGGCTCGATCCGCCCTCGCAGCCGCCGCGCGGCGCGCCCCGCGCGTGCCCTCGCTGGGGGCAGCGCCGCGCCCGCCACCCACGGGGGAGGCACGCGCGGCACCTGGCCGCAGAGGCGGCGCCTGCGGTCGTCGAGGCGCGCGCCGATCACGCCGGGCAGCTCGAGGTCGATGCTGGCGGCAGGGTGGTCAACGACACCGCCCCGCGTGAAGTGCCGCTCGCGACGGGGAGTCTCCACGAAAGCGCCTCTCGCGCGCGGGTCGAGGGCGTTGAACGGCTCGCCATCGAGCGGCGAGCGAGCCAGCGCGCAGACGAGGCCTCGTCGCGCTCGGACTCCACATCGCCAACGATCTTGCCCACGACCTCGAGGTGCAGCTTGCCGGCGCCACAGCACCTGCGGTCAGCCAGCGCCCAGCGGCCCGCCGAGCGCCAGCCGCCGCCGCATCGAAAGCCCCTGCGCCCAGAGCCGCGGCCCACCGACCCAGGCGATCCAACGCCGAGCCAGCCTGCCCGCGCTCGGGGCTTATGGGCGCCGACATTGTCCTCGTCGGACGCCAGGGCGTCGCTGGCGCAGTCTGGCCCCGCCTGCTCCACGCAGGTCCTGGTGGGCACTTCGGCGCGGCAGAGGTCCCGAGGCCCGAGGTGGCCAAGGAAGCGCCTGGCCCTGCAGCTCATGGAGCTGCCCCTGTGGGATGGGGCTCTCGAGCAAGTGCTCGCGGAGCTTCCGAAGGGGTTCTGACACTCGGAGGCGGGCAGCCCGAACTTCGCCAGGCCTCCGCCGATGTTAGCGAACCCAGGCTGCAAGGGGCGCGTGTGCGCGAATGCTTCGCGCCTGGCAAGGGCACCGAGACATCTCGGGCGCAGCGCGGCGAATCGAAGACGCCTTCTGCGCGCCTCTCGGGGGAAATGGGTCCCAGCGGACGCCTCGACGGAGTCAGCGACAGCCGACGACGGCGGGGTGCGACGCCGATGGCCGTCGCGGCAATCCCTGCTGTGCGATAGACGGCGGCTGCGGCCCCGTCCAACAGGCCATGCTGCTGCGCGGCGGAGCGACGCTCAGCGTTCTTTCAGTCACGACCAGGGGAGCACCAGGGTGGCAGGCCCAAAGGGCGCCGGGCACCCGACGGCCGCCCGGCGCCGACGCGGCCGCCACGACCGAGGCCACGCAGTGGGTGATGGGAGTGCCGCTGGCGGACCGGCCGCGACATGCCGCGACGTCCGAGGGGTCGTCGCAGACGACGTCGACAGCAGCCCTCCGGACATCCAACTCGAAAGACGGCACGAGCATCCAGGGTGGCCTGTGCTCCACGCCCTCCACCTTGACCATAGGTGTGTGGACGCGTCTGCCGAAGATGAAGGCAGAGTGCTCAGTGAAGAGCGCCGGGGTGGGGGTCTCAAGCCACTTGCGCGCAGGATTCCGGAGGCGGGCGACGCAATCAGTAATCCCGAGGCCGCGTGTACCTTGCTTGAGCTCCTCGGAGTCTTGCGGCAATCTGACCTTTGTGATCTGGCGCTCGATCTTGTGGACGCCCATGTAGCACCGTGCATCCTGCTGGTCGTGTTTCTGTTCGCGCTTCATGGGAATGTCCTGCAGTGAATCGGCGCGGAGGTCGCCCTTCTCCGTCTCAGTGAAGCGGCACTCCACCGGCGCGTCGGAGGGTAATCGGACTTGTTGACCTTCCCGCACTTGTTCTCGCAAGTCCATCTCATAATTTGAATATATTCGAATCGGTCGCAATCCCAAACTTTGAAAAGGAACCACCCTCCATCGGCGCCACTGGTTCCAAAGTGTAAAGAAGCGCGCGGCGCGATAGATCCACAGCCACATGTTGAGCACCACCGCCCCTCCACCCGTGCAAAAGTTGGAAGCGTTTGAGATGAGTGGTCGCGGTGCCAAGGCGAGAAAAGCATGTTGACAACGACACGCCCTTGATCCGTACGAAGCCTTGCCATTATAACAAGCAATGCGAATGTGCGCGGTGATGGGCCAAGGGCCACATGCTGAAACAGCCTGCTCCCCGTCCGTGACATGATTGGACATGCCAGCTTCACGAACATTCAATGTGGCGATGTCTCCCCTATTAACACGTCTACTGGTGCGACAAGAAAGAGCACCGTGCAAGGAAAAGGCGGAAGGAGCGGGAGGAGGAGGAGAAGCGGCGGATTAAGAGGAGGAGAAGGAGGGGGGGAGGGAAGGAGAACGAGAGAGAGAGGCAGGAGTGGGAGGGGAGAGGAACCGAAAATCGATATGGTCCTCCTCGCCCCCACCTCCCTCCTCCTCTCATCTCATCTCTGATGGACGGACACAGGGCAGCGAAGACGGAGGATTATGCACGTAGGCGTTCGATAAATCCTCATCCTCCTCCTCCTCGTCCTCCCCCTCCCTGCATTCCCGTCCTCCACCTCCTCGTCCTCCTCGCCTGCCCAGCCTCTCAGATCACCATGTCCATCCTCAAATACCCTCCTCGTCGTCCCGATCACAGGGCATCACCCGCGTCGTACATGCACCATACCGCCATCATACGCCACAATAGCCCGCACATTCGTCGTCATCGTCCTCTTCATCACCACCATCATCATCGTCATCATCATCCTTATCCTCATCCTCATCCTCATCTTCATCCTCATCATCGTCACCATCGGCGTCGTCGCCGTCGCCGTCGCCGTTGTCGTCATTATCACCACCGCCGTCATACTACATCATGTCCCCTCTCATCATTATCTACACCTCCTCCTCCACACATGAACCATCTTCGTTGGCAACAGGAAGAGCACATGTTTTGAATCAACCACCGACCATTCGTGTGAATGCTTGCTGCGAAACGCCTCAAGCAAGAGCCCCACTTCGAACAAGTACAGCCATCCATGCGTGTAACAGCTGCACGGTCCGACAGCAAATGGTGCACTGCGCGAGAAGTAGCAAGCGGGAGCTCAAATTTGAAAAGAAACCACCCATCGGCGGTATAGACACCGCAACATTAGACATGGACTGTGTGCGGAGCTCAGGCGCTCCTACCATTTGGGAACGTCCCGCCCTCCATCCGTATATGTACATATATATATATATATATATATATATATGTATGTCGGGAGATGCAAGACGAACTCGCCCTCCAACCGAGCAGCTGGTGGAAACTTAGAAGGGAAGGATCCTTAACTGTGAAGACGCCGCCAGCGGAACATCCAGCCCACCCAGCCGACACGTGTGGTGGTGCCACAGAGAGATGCTGACCAGGAAAAGGAAGGAAGGCGAAGGAGGAGGAGGAGGAGGAGGGGGGAGCAGCAGGTGTTGCGGAGCGACCTACAGTCAGGATAGAAACCAAAAAATATCCCCCTCGGAGTCGGAAGGACCCTCGTCCTCCTCCGCGGCCTCGGGGGCCAGCTGGCCGCCTCCCCGACGGAAGCGGAAGGGGGAGGCCGGAGGGACGAGGAGGGAAGAGGGGGGAGGGAGGAAGTGCGGCAGACGGAGGAGGAGGAGGAGGAGGAGGAGGAGGAGGAGGGGCCAGTCGAACAACCGCGCGGTCGACCCAGCAGGCGGCGATCGTAGCGGCCGCCAATACCCCGATCGCCTGACGCACGATCACCACGGCTCGCCGCCCCTCCCCCCCCTGATCGCGCTCGGCAGCCGCCGCCGACGACAGGCGCCGCGTCCTGGCAGTAGAGCCCGGACCCCTCGCCGACGTCGAGCGTCCCCTACGCGGTGGGGTTATAGCCGTTTCGGCTACACGCAAGAGTGACCTGGCAAGAGTGACCTTCAGTGCGCGGACTAAGGAAGCGCAAGGTGGCCAAATCCAAGCGCGCAATCAGCCGCCATCGCACCGCGCTCAGCCATCGGGGGGACCCCGATGAGCCTGCTCCAAAGATCACTCGGGCGAAGGGTCACTCTTACGTGTAGTCGACCCTTGGCCGTGTGCAAGGCCCGGAGGGGCGAGGAGACGGGCCTGGCATGGCGGCGCGTGGCGCCGCGTCGCCGCATCTTCTCGGCCAGCGCGCAGCGCAGGGCGCAGACCCGTGGGCTGGACTCGAGGTTCACACAGCGACGCCTGGGTCTGGGGTCGCAAGGGTCGACCCCTGGACCTGCCAGGGGGGGGCGCCTTGACCAGAACCTCCAGGGGAAGCCGGCCGTGGCGACGAGAAACCGCCCGGAGGCCCATCAAGCTGCCCCGAAGGCGCCCACCCTGGACCCCCGCGACCACCCTGGACGTCCTGCCGGCCCAGCCTCCGCCCGCGGGCCGTGCCGACCGGCGCAACACGCGGGCGCCGCCGCCGACGCCGCGGCCGACGCCTGCCCGCGGCGAGCGGCGCCAGCGACAGGGGCGGCGCGGCGGCGGTCCCGCGCGTCGCCGGCGGCATGCCCGCAGGTGGCGGCCCCGCCAAGGCGCGGCGCTGCTGGTGGCGGCGCCGAGATGGCGCAGCGCGTCGGCGGCGGCGCCGCCGCGGTGGCTGTCTTGAACGCTGTGCAGACGAAGAAAGTGGGATCGTGCAATAATCTCAAACTTACAGATTTGTAGTGTGGGGTGTCCTCTTGGAGTATCCGAGACCTCTCAGGCCGTCTGGAGGCCAGGTTGAGAGGGTTCGGCCCCGTTGGGCTATCTTGGAGGCATCTGGAGCCATCTTGGAGGCAATCAAGGGTCATCTTGGAGGCCATCGGCGACTATCAAAGCCATCTTGCCGTGGCCATATTGCAGGCGACTTGTCTTCGTTGCCCAGTCTTGATGCAGCCTTCCGCGGGGCCAGCGCGACAAGCCGAAGACCACAGGGATCTCTTGCAAAGACCGAACCATGTTTCTGACCTTGACACGCCAAGCGCAATTCCGGCATGCTTGGATAGAGGACGGCGGATCTAATGGTTTATGGCCAACCGTGCACGGGTCGTGGACAAGAGTTTTTTGGATGCCTTTTGGGGTCTCTTCGAAGATCTCTGGAAGTCACATCGTCGGAGTTTGGTTTCGGCATTTAGAGGCCGTTTGGCGGGCGAAATGAATGGGCGAATCACGCGCCTAGAACAGGGGGCAGGAGGGCAGCATTGCGTGAAAGTCTGAAGCGATGGACGCATCGGTCGTTGTAGAAGTGCTGATAAGAAAAACATGTAACGGATGTGTACCCATTGATCGTCTCATTTTCAGGTGAAGTCCCGCGTCTGAGGCGACGCGCAGACAATTCATGAGTTCGTCCACTGCTTTGAAATTGCCATATAGTCTATCGCGCACGCACGTCGCCCATGCGTGCTCGGGTATCACGGTATTTTGCGTAGTCTGGCTGTGGCGTGGTTGACAAGACCGAGCTAGACACGAAGGTGAGTTGTCGAAACACGTCGTCGTCGCATGGCGTCGCACAGTTCCCAAACCAAAGAAGGCGATGTCGTAGTAGTTGTATGGTGCGTAATCATACTCATTGTTCGTGCTTACAAGGTTGGTGAGTTATGTGATAGCCGCACAAGCGATTGTTTCTCATCTTAGTGCTTCTCCAAACGAGTTGGAACTACATAAAAACTGAATTCCCTTTGCAGGACAGGATAGAACAAAAGCAATTCCCCTCTACGCACGTGAACACAAGCAATTTCGCCCCAAACCGTAATCAAGTTACTTGTTCACAGACGTGTTTAAACACATCGAAAATTATCTCGGCGTTTTGCATTGTCTTGCTGGGCTCGCAAGTGGAGCTCGCAACTGGTTCACGCTATCGGCCAATTGTCCCAATGAAGCTCCATGCCCGCGGGTAGGATTGTGACGGTGCTCCCACCTAAAAGATTCTGAGTGACTGCGCAGATTGTTGGATTGTTAAAATGGCCTCAGGCCCGTGCCGCCGATTTGGGGTGCTCTTGGTGGTTGAGGGCCGCCACCGCGCTTGGCTGGTAATTCGGCTGGATGGTAGCTGGTTGGTCGGCCTGGTGTTGGCTGATTGGGTGGTTGATTTGTGGTCTGGCTTGGTGGTTGGGGATGTGCCGAGGAAGGCGCCGCGGGGGGAACGGCAGTGATGCTGGGAGTTGGGAGGGTGCTGGGCGGTGCTGCATGCAGGGTGCCAGGGGGGCTCGGGAGGTGCCAAGTGGGGCGCCAGGGAGGGGATGCCTGGGGGGGCTGCGGAGGGTGCTGGGGAGGTGCCCACGGTGAGCTGAGGGAAGCGCCAGGAGGTGCAGCGTGCCACGCATGCTCGGAGGGATGCCGCGTGGATCCAGGGAACTGCCACGGGTTGATGGGAGGTGTTCGGGGGGTAGGAGATAGGGGGTGCTTGAAGATGCTCGGGGTTGCCGCGAGATGGCGGGAGCAAACGAAGGGTGCCGGAGGGCTGCCGCCTGAGACTTCCTTGAAATTCACACAAAGACGAGGCTCCCGCCTGAGAATCCCGCCATCTTCAGGCCTCACGATGACACGCTCCGATTAATAACACGAAGGGCGGGCCCCATAGGGAGGGGGCTCCCGCTTGAGACTTCATCGCAATTCACTGAGAGTCGAGGCTCCCGCCTGATACTTCCTCCATATTCAGACTTCAGGAGCCTAAACGTGACGATAGTTACAAGTTTCCGATGACCCGCTCGATTTAATAATATGATCTGCGGGCCCCATAAAGGAGGGGCTTCCGCTTATTCACACACAGACGACAGCCCCGCCTGATTTGTCTCAAGGCTCAAGCCTGAGGAACTCTGGCAAGATGATGAGTGGGTGAGTGATGAGTGGAGTGATTGAGCGAGTGAATGGTTGAGTGGCTCAATATGATGACGACACTGATGGTGGTGATGATGAGGATGATCGATGATCGCTGGTGAAGAGGATGATGTTGATGTTTATGCTGATGCGGGTGATAGAGATGATGTGGGTGAAGGTGATGGGAAAGGTGATGGTTATGTACATAAGTTTTGAATGAATGAGAGTAATCGAGTGAGTGTGACAAAGAGAAGGGTGAGAGTTTCCTGCTCGGGGGGTGCTAAGAAAACAAGAACCCACTTAAGAAGTAGGGTAAAAACCAGAATGAATATGAAACAGATCGTCGTAGTGTGATAAATCAAAGTGCAGACATATGATCACTACTTTCTTGAATAACAAACACATAACACGTCAAACATAAACGTGACCAAAGGATACCTAA
>CAUYUJ010015583.1:221588-226588 GCA_963575745.1 Prorocentrum cordatum | reverse complement strand
CCATATGCAGTTGTGAGTATCGCAATTGTGAATATCTTCTTTGGTGACGCTCCCTGCGGGGCCACGAACCGCATGAGGGGTGTGCCGAAATGTGGCGGGGTGCACAACGCAAAGGAATACGATAAATCTGATTACGAGAGAAAGACCGCGGGCGAGTCAGAGCGCGAGGGAATCTGAGTATGAATGGGTCTGCGCGCGAGTGAATATATTTGCATGAATGCGATCATGGAACCGCCTAGTGTAAGTGTCGAGCATGCCTGTCCGAACACACGTGACACTGGGCGTGGCCGCCGCAGGCAGCTTCCGCGGGAACCCCGACGGCAGCGTCCGCACGTCGCGACGCCCATGTCGGCACGCCTCTTGCGAGGATCGCGCCCGCTTTCGGCTCTTCTTTTCCTTCCTCTTTGCCCGCGCACTCCAAAATCCAAGGCTGCGGGCGCAGCGCAGCGCGGAGTCCCCGCGACGCGCGCTGGTCGCCCCGGGCGGGGTCCCAGCGACGCGCGCGGGTCGTCCGCTGCGCGAAGCAGAGAGAGCTGACTAGCTAACTGGCTGGCTGATAGCGGGCAAGTCTCTGACCGCTGGGCAGAGCGACGACGGGCGAACGAGGCGCCGGGCCCCCCGCAGCACGGAGTTCCCGCGACGCGCGCTGGTCGCCCCGAGAGGGTCCCAGCGACGCGCGCGGGTCGTCCGCGGCGCGAGGCCAAACAATTAGTCGGGCAGTCGAGAGAAGGCGCGGCTCGGGGGAGACGCTCCTCAGGTCAGGCCTCGCGGATGAACTCGGTGAAGCCGAGCTCCCTGGCGAGGGCCGTCGCTTCCCTCCTGCACCGCTTCGTGCGCGCCGCAAACTGCTCCAGCTGCTTCCGCAAGCCCTGCGGCGGCCCTGCCAGGAAGAACTCGATGCGCGGCGCCCGCATGAGCAGGAGGTCCTCGTGGCGCGTGGCGCGCGAGAGCAGCACGTAGAGCTCCAGCCACCAGTCGTCGTCCTCCTTCTTGCCGTTCCCTACCTCGTGGCGGCCGCAATCCAGGATCACGCCCGGGCGACGTCGACCGAGGGAGCAGCGCGCCGGGCAGCCGACGGCCCAGGGCGAGAGTCCACAGGACCGAGAGATGGTCTGGCCGCGGACTGCTCGCGCCCCGGAGGTCTGGCCGCCCCCGGAGCGCCGTTCCCCCGCCCCGTCGCCTTCGCGCATGGTGCGCCCCTGGCACGCCACCGTGGTGATGACCCTGCCGTGCGAGAAATGCGGGGGGTGTGCCGAAATGGGTGGGGGTGACGCATGCGGGCGGCGGGCACTGGGGCCTTCGGTGGAGCTCCCTATGGAGCCACGAAACGTGTGAGGGGTGTGCCGAAATGGGTGTGGGGGACGCATGCGGCCGCGGGCACTGGGGCCTTCGGTGGAGCTCCCTATGGAGCCACGAAACGTGTGAGGGGTGTGCCGAAATGGGTGTGGGGGACGCATGCGGCCGCGGGCACTGGGGCCTTCGGTGGAGCTCCCTATGGAGCCACGAAACGTGTGAGGGGTGTGCCGAAATGGGTGTGGGTGACGCATGCGGCCGCGGGCACTGGGGCCTTCGGTGGAGCTCCCTATGGAGCCACGAAACGTGTGAGGGGTGTGCCGAAATGGGTGTGGGGGACGCATGCGGCCGCGGGCACTGGGGCCTTCGGTGGAGCT
The DNA here is from genome assembly GCA_963575745.1 of Prorocentrum cordatum. Taxonomy (NCBI): domain Eukaryota; class Dinophyceae; order Prorocentrales; family Prorocentraceae; genus Prorocentrum; species Prorocentrum cordatum. Next base: position 224,918 of record CAUYUJ010015583.1, on the reverse strand, counting down.
CCCTATGGAGCCACGAAACGTGTGAGGGGTGTGCCGAAATGGGTGTGGGGGACGCATGCGGCCGCGGGCACTGGGGCCTTCGGTGGAGCTCCCTATGGAGCCACGAAACGTGTGAGGGGTGTGCCGAAATGGGTGTGGGGGACGCATGCGGCCGCGGGCACTGGGGCCTTCGGTGGAGCTCCCTATGGAGCCACGAAACGTGTGAGGGGTGTGCCGAAATGGGTGTGGGGGACGCATGCGGCCGCGGGCACTGGGGCCTTCGGTGGAGCTCCCTATGGAGCCACGAAACGTGTGAGGGGTGTGCCGAAATGGGTGTGGGTGACGCATGCGGCCGCGGGCACTGGGGCCTTCGGTGGAGCTCCCTATGGAGCCACGAAACGTGTGAGGGGTGTGCCGAAATGGGTGTGGGTGACGCATGCGGCCGCGGGCACTGGGGCCTTCGGTGGAGCTCCCTATGGAGCCACGAAACGTGTGAGGGGTGTGCCGAAATGGGTGTGGGTGACGCATGCGGGCGCGGGCACTGGGGCCTTCGGTGGAGCTCCCTATGGAGCCACGAAACGTGTGAGGGGTGTGCCGAAATGGGTGTGGGTGACGCATGCGGCCGCGGCCACTGGGGCCTTCGGTGGAGCTCCCTATGGAGCCACGAAACGTGTGAGGGGTGTGCCGAATGGGTGTGGGTGACGCATGCGGCCGCGGGCACTGGGGCCTTCGGTGGAGCTCCCTATGGAGCCACGAAACGTGTGAGGGGTGTGCCGAAATGGGTGTGGGTGACGCATGCGGCCGCGGGCACTGGGGCCTCGGATCCCTATGGAGCCGCGAAACGTGTGAGGGGTGTGCCGAATTGGGTGAGGGGGGAGGAGGCAGCGGGAGGAAGGAAGGAAGGAAGGAAGGAAGGAGAACGCGGGGCACCGTCTCTTCAAAACGAGGACCCAACACCACAGGATGGTTGGGAAAAAAACGACGATTACATGTTTCGGATGACCCGCTCGGATTACCAACATGAAGTGCGGGACCCATCGGAAGGAGGCTCCCACCTGAGACTTCCACACAACTCACAGACGAAGCTCCCGCTCAATACTTCCCCGAAGTTCAGGCCTGAGGAGCCCAAAAATGACGACAGCTACACGTTTCGGATGACCCGCTCGGATTACCACCATGAAATGCGGGACCCATAGGAAGGGGGCACCCGCCTGAGACTTCCTCACAATTCAGTCACAGACGAAGCTCCCGCTTGATACTTCCCCCAAATACAGGCCTGAGGAGCCCAAACGCGACGACGGTTACACTTTTCGGATGACCCGCTCGGATTACCAACATGAAATGCGGGACCCATAGGGAGGGGGTTCCTGCCTGAGACTTCCTCACACTTCACTGACAGACGAAGCTCCCGCTTGAGACTTCAGCCATCTTCAAGCTGGGGGGTGAGTGATGACGAAGTGATGAGTGAGTGAGTGAATGAGTGGGTGCGTGAGTGCGTGGGTGAGTAAGTAGTGATGATGATGATGATGATGAGTAGGTGATCAAGTGATGACGATGGTGACGATGATGAGGATGATAACGATGATCATGAGGATGAGTAGTGATCATGGTTGGTGATGATGCTGGTGATGATGACGAATGCGATAATGATGATGAGTGGTCAAATGATACTGATGTTGCTGATGATGAGGATGATACTGGTGTGAGTGTGAATGAGTGTGCTGATTATGATAATGGTGACGATGCTGAGGATGACGATGAGTAGTGACGATGAGTGGTGATGATGATGATAATGATGATGGTGAGTGAAAGGGAGAGGGGTAAAGGGGGTGAGGTGAGGTGAGGTGAGGTTCCTGCGCCAGGCGTGCAGAGAAAACAAGAAACCCACTGTGGATGTGGGGAAAAAATGACATTGATACGAATACTCATATTCAAACGAATACTACGAGTACTGCTACTACTACTACTACTACTACTACTACTACTACTAAGACTACTACTACTACTACTACTACTACTACTACTACTACTACTACTACGACTAATACAACTACTACTGCTACGACTACTTCTACTACTACGACCATTACTACCACTACTACTACTACTACTACTACTACTACTACTACTGCTACTACTACTACGACTACTCCTACTCCTACTACCCCTATTACGCCTTCTAAAAATACTACGACTACTACTACTACTACTACTACTACTACTACTACTACTACTACTACTACTACTACTACTACTACTACGACTACTACTACGACTACTACTACTACTACTACTACTACTACGACTACTACTACTACTACTACTACTACTACCACTACTACTACCACTACTACTACTACTACTACTACTACTACTACTACTACTACTACAACTACTACGACTATTACGACTACTACGTGTAGTCCTCCTACCACCTAATACTACAAGCACTACTACTACTACTACTACTACTACTACTACTACTACTACTACTACTACTGCGACTACGACTACTACTACGACCACGACTACGACGACAACTACTACTACTACTACTACTACTACTACTACTACTACTACTACGACTACTACGATTACTATTACGACTACCACTACTAGAACTACTAGAACTACTACAACTACTACTACTATTACTACTACTACTACTACTACTACTACTACTACTACTACTACTGATACTACTACTATTACTACTACTCCTACTACCACTACTACTACTACTACTACTACTACTACTACTACTACTACTACTACTACTACTACTACTACTACTACTACTACTACTACTACTACTACTACTACTACTACTACTACTACTACTACTACTACTACTACTACTACTACTACTACTACTACTACTACTACTACTACTATACTGCCTACTACTACTACTACTACTACTACTACTACTACTACTCCTACTCTACTCTACTCCTACTACTACTACTACTACTACTACTACTACTACTACTAACTAAGACTAGTACTCTATTAGTACTCCTACTACTACTACTACTACTAGTACGACGACGAGTACTATTACTCCAACTACTACTACGACTACTACTACTACTACTACGATTACTACTACTACTGCTACTGCCACTACTACTACTACTACTACTACTACTACTACTACTACTACTACTACTACTACTACTACTACAACTAGCACTGTTATTTCGACTACCACTACTAAAACTACTACGACTACCACCACCACTTCTACTACTACTACTACTACTACTACTACTACTACCACTACCACCACGACTACTACTACTAGTACTCCTACTAACACTACTACTACTACTACTACTACTACTACTA
>CAUYUJ010015583.1:211588-216588 GCA_963575745.1 Prorocentrum cordatum | reverse complement strand
TTCCCTTTTCAGCAACTTCTCCCTGTCGCACCCCGAGGCAAGTTTTCAGGGCGGGCCGGGCGTTTCGCCTGAGACTTCCTCACCATGTATGACTCTGAAACTTAAGAAGTGGCAACAGTTTCACAGGTGGAGGGCGGGTCGTTTTCAAAATGTGTCTCTCGCCATAGCGCCGCGCACATTCGTCCTAAACCTTTTCAAGAGTTTCACAGATTCAAGGCGGGTCGTTTTCAAAATGTGGCTAACGCCTTAGCGCCGCGCACATTCGTTTTCAGAAGAAAAAAAAACATAGCTTCACGGATTGTTTCAAAATGTCGCTCTCGCCATAGCGCCGCGCACATTCGATTTAACAGTTGCAAAAGTTTCACGGATTGAGGGCGGGTCGTTTTCAAAACGTGGCTCTCCATCCGGTAAACATTGCAAGAGTTTCACGGATTGAATGCGGCTACTTTTTTAAATATGTATCTCGCCTTAGCGCCGCGCACATTCGCTCTAAAAAATTAAGAAGGTCCCACGGGTTCCCATGATCAACGTACCAGAAAGTGCGTTTTAGAGGGATTCAGGATTACGCGGGCACAACAGTTATGTTGATTCGCGATGTTGAAGTTCCACACTTAGCGTTATGGGACGGTTCCGGATCGTCAAGACGCAGCAGTCAGGTTGATCCGTGGCGTTGGAATTCCGAGCACAATGTTTTGGCATGCTTCAGGGTCTTCAAACGGTTGTCTTCCAACGAGGCAGCTCCCTCAATGGAAATGAACCATTGTAGGGGCCTATGAAGAGGGAGCTTGGAGGAAGGGTTAATTCAAACACCGTTGATGACTCTTGGGTTTACACTGGTCCTCCTCCACCTCCTCCTCCTCCTACTCCTCCTCGGCTCCTCCTCATCGGCTCCTCCTCCTTTCCGCCTCCTCCTCTCCCTTCCTCCTCCTTCCTCCTCCTCCTCCTCATTCTCTCCTCCTCCTCCTCCTCCTCCTCCTCTCCTCCTCCTCCTCCTCCTCCTCCTCATCCTCCTCCTCCTCCTCATCCTCCTTCTCCGCCTCTCGTCCTCCCCTCCTCCTCCTCCTCCTCTCCTCCTCCTCCTCCTCCTCCTCTCCTCCTCCTCCTCTCCAGACAGACGGAGGGCCACGACATGTTCCAAGCGACTGGCCGCGGAACGCGTCAGGGTGCTGAAGCTCCGCAGCGAAGCACGCGAGGCACTCACCGACAAGTTCGAGACGGCGTTCCAACTTCATCGCCTCATCAACCAATGTATTAAGATGCGGAAGGGGCTGAAGACCTTACGCGAAAGCCAACTCGCAGACGAGGTCGACGAAGCCCACCTCCGAGGACAGATGCAGAAGGAATGGAGAATCTGCCGACTGATAGCTGGATCAGGAACATGACCACGACGACGTAACTTCAGGCACATCGCAGAGAGCACACCAACGGCGGACCAGCGGAGGACCGACATGGCGAAACCAGCGACGCACGGAGGTATGGGCGCGAATGAGATTCAGCTCGAGGATTTCATCCGCAACGCCAGCTGCCACGACACCGCCACCGCCCCTGCCTTCCAGGACCTCGCTGAGGCAACAGAGGACTACCAGCGAATATGCCGAGCACTCTGTCACACCAAACGCTGTCGAGCTGTTGTACCGTGGTCGGTCCCAAATGGGATCTGCGCCATCCTACTCTCCACGAGGCCATCCACCACGAAGCGCACCGCGGGCCTGGGCGCAGGCGAGCCGCTGCAGGACATGCCGAACCTCCGCTATTGGATCACTGGTGTACTGCCACGGCCTCGTCAACAGCAGCGGCTGGTGGCTCAACGGAACGTGTCGCAGACCTACCAAGACGGAAGTCGAACGGCAAGGGCGGCACCAAGGGAATGAGGCTTCTGTACAAGCTCTGCTCATTCGGCAAGTTGTGGGCAAAGACAACGCAGCGCAAAGAACGACCCGTTTCCGACCACGAATACGGCTGCCTGCCATCCCGCTCCAAGATGTGCGCGGTACGAACGACAAAATGCCTCACGTGAGAGATCAGAGGATCTCGACCGTCAACGCCCAGCACGACATGCAGAACGCCTTGGCCTCAGTCCGACACCGACAGGCTGATGTAGCATCACGACGGCTCCATCGTGAATGCGACGCCGAACCGCTCTTACAGCGACGTCGGCGCGCATGCTTCCAGATCAGGGCCGACACCGAGAGACGATCACTGTGCAGAACGGCGAGAGCAACTTCATGGGCGACTCCAACGCGGCAAGAGCAGCCTCTCGGGAGGCCTTCACCGTCCCCGTCGACCACGAGCACCAGCTGCACCACGAGCTCACTGCCTGCTGCCCGTTCAGCGACGAGCTCATCGACCTGCCCCTGCGGGCCTTCGCAGGCGACGTTCAAAGGACACACTGCACCGTGGACCCGCAGCACACCAGCGAGGCCATCGGGTGCTCGGACGCCCAGCTCAGCGCGGCGCAGACTCGGGGCAAGAAGGCCGTGGCCCCCACCGCGTCCGGCCTGGCGCCAAGGCGTACAACCGACGCGCGCTCTGCGACACGATGGGCAACATGCCTGGCAAGGTCGTTCAGGAGGCGCCACTCCTGGGGAACGGCTTCTCGAGCAGCGGACCGGTGTGGCCAGAGGCTGAAGCACGGCGCGCGGCTGCAAGGCGAGGGCGCTACTGCATGAACAGGTTCCAGACGGAGTGCAAGCGGTGGAGGATCAAGAAGATCAGACCCTGGAGCATGGTGATCGGTGCGGCCACGTCTGGGCCCACTGGCCTCGTCTTGAGCAAGGCGCAGACTGACAGGCTCGACAGGCAGTGCATCGAGCTCGCGCGTGTCTTGCTGGATGGCGTGGCGACAAGTGCCACGATCGACGACGGCGACGGCGGCGAGTACGAGGCTTTTTTCACACCACCAGCTTCGCAGATATGGTCCCAGCTTGGCATGGTCCACATCGCGATCGAACTCAGAGTGCAACACCTCAACGAGCGACAGCCCAGATCACGGCGCCCAGAACGGCACCGTCACAGGCAACAGCTTGCAGCCGTTTTCGGCGACCTCGAGATCGGGCTGGTGACTGAGTCCGAGTTCGCGTGGTTCCCCACGGCGGCGACGGCACCACCGAGCACGGCGGAGACAAACCCGTGGGCTGCGCAGTTCTGCGAGGCCATCGAGCACATGGCGAAGACCGAGGAGGGCAGCAAGATCCTCGACATGCTGGAGGGCGACTTCCTCCAGATGTTCAGCACCGAGAGCGACGCCAACGCTGCCTTCAACCTGCTGGACGTGCGCCAGGTCCGTAGCGAGCGGCTCACCACGACCAGGGACACTGAGCTGGTCGTGACTTGCCCTAAGGACGGCGAACACGGAGAGGGCGACTTCGAGTGTGCGCTGTGCGATGCTGACGGACTGCCTTGCGGAGAAGGATTCCTATACACAAGAAAGCCCTTCTCGTGCATCCGAGCCAGGCGAGGGAGGGCAACACGGTGGGCGAAAAACAGCATGACTGCTCACCATAACGAATCGGTGCCTGGCCTGCAGATCGACGGTCTAAGACCGCCAGACAGCAGCACGACACACGCAGCACGCACAGAACGGACGCTGTCGAGCAGATGCCTGCCCCTGCAATCACGCCCTCATCGAAGCGGCTTCTCGACTCCGCCCCGCCTGCACGGCTCTGGAGCCACCTGATCGGTTCCAGGACCTCCCGGCGCATCCGGCCACAGGCCTACCACGGACCCTGCCCGAGCTCGAGTGGGATCTACCACTGCCAGACTGGCTGCGCTGCCATGGCCAGCATACCCATCGGTCGGAAGAAGTAGGTAGAAACAGGAAGTAGGAAGGCGTTGGAAATAGATCGGGTTTCCGCCCGCCTCCTGAAGAGGAGGGAAGAGGGAAAACCACTCGACTCTTGAAGTAGGAAGGCGCTGAAAGTAGATTGGAATCTGGGAATCCAAAAACACCTGCTTTCAACGACCGATGGGTGTTCGAGCAAGTCCCCGTGGCAGGCGAGGAGCGGATGGCACCGCCGGGGGACGCCGCCGCGCGCGACCCGAGGGCGGTGAGGCAGCAGGAAGTGCGACCCGACCACAGCAGCGCGCCAGGAGCCGTGGCAGGCGGCAGAGCAACCGCCCCGTGCGCCAGGAGGCGCTCGACGACCTCGAAAAAAGATGAGCGTGCAGCAGCTGCGCACGTGGGCCCCCCGCTCCTCAGCATGATGGCTCCCTCCCTGGCGATGAGAGCGCGACGGGCGGTATCCCTCGCGTCGATGCTCATCGGCGCAACCGTCTGACTCGCGGCGCTGAGGTCCCAAGAATGGTGTTCTGGCACGGCTCAAGATCTTCAAACGCTTGCTTTCCAACGGGCACCTCCTCGAGTGAAAATGCTTCCCTGTAGGGGCCTATGAAGAGGGAGCTTGGAGAGAGGGTTTACTGCAATGTCGTTGATGAGTCTTGGGATTACACTCGTCCCCCTCCTCCTCCTCCGCCTCCTCATCCTCATCCTCAGCCTCCTGCTCCTCCACCTCCGCCTCATGATCTTCCTCCTCCTCCTCCTCCTCCTTCTCATCATCATCATCATCCTCATCATCATCACCATCAACATCATCATCATCACCATCATCACCAGAATCCGAATCCGAATCCTCATCATCATCATCATCATCATCATCATCATCAGAACCAGTATCATCAGTATCATCATCATCATCATCATCATCATCAGCAGCAGCACCATCATCATCATCATCATCATCATCATCATCATCATCATCATCATCATCATCATCATCATCATCATCATCATCATCATCATCATCATCATCATCATCATCATCATCATCATCATCATCATCATCATCATCATCATCATCATCATCATCATCATCATCATCATCATCATCATCATCATCATCATCATCATCCGCATCATTATCATCATCATCCTCATCATCAGCACCATCATCATCATCGTCGTCATCATCATCAGCAGCAGCATCATCACCATCATCATCATC
>CAUYUJ010015583.1:197439-209939 GCA_963575745.1 Prorocentrum cordatum | reverse complement strand
AATCACATTCGTACTAATAGCAGTACTACCAATACGCATTAATGAGGGTATCAGTCGCAATGACACTATTTCAAATTATACTAATAATAGAGGCGGAGTTGCAGGCGGAATCGGAGGCGGAGGCGGAGGCGGAGGCGGAGGAGGAGGAGGCGGCGGCGGCGGAGGCGGAGGCGGAAGCGGAGGCGGAGGTGGAGGCGAGGGAGGAGGAGAAGGAGGAGGAAGAGGAGGACAATGAGGAGAAGGAGGAGGAGGAGGGGGGGAGGGGGAGGAGGGGAGGAGGGGAGGAGGAGGAGGAAAGGAGGAGGGAACAGAGGAGGAGGGGATGAGGAGGCGGAGGAGGCGGAGGAGGCGGAGGAGGAGGAGGCGGGGAGGAGGAGGGAGGAGGAGGAGGAGAGGGAGGAGAGGAGGAGGAGGAGGAGGAGGAGGAGGAGGAGGAGGAGGACAAGGAAGACGTGGAAAGAGGAGGGGAGAGGAGGAGGAGGAGGAGGAGGAGGAGGTAGGAGGGAGGAGGAGGGAGGAGGAGGCGGACGAGGCGGAGGAGGAGGAGGCGGAGGAGGAGGCGGAGGAGGAGGCGGAGGAGGAGGGGGAGGATGAGGAGGTGGAAGAGGAGAGTAGTGAGGCGAAGGAGCGAAGAGAAGGAGAACGGAACAATGGATCGAGAACGACGACGACGACGGCGGCGGAGGCGACGACGACGACGACGTCGGCGACGACGACGACGACGACTGCAGCGACGGCGGCGGCGGCGACGACGACAGCTGAGGGCTGTCGTGAGCTGCCGAGGGCCCAGCCGTGGCGACGAGAGCTCCCAGGACCGCCTACGGTCACGACCCCCGAAGCGAAAATCGCCGCCGCCGTCGCTGGCCGCCCGCGGCCCTCGGCAGGCCCGCGGCGGGTCCGGGCAGGCCCTCGGGGCAGTCGTCCGTCGTCGTCGTCGTCGCCGTCGCCGCCGTCGTCGTCGTCGTCGTCGTCGTCGTCGTCGTCGTCGTCGTCGTCGTCGTCGTCGTCGTCCTCGTCCTCGTCGTTGTCGTCGTCGTCGTGGTTGTCGTCGTCGTCGTCGCCGTAGTCGTCGTCGTCGCCGTCGTCGTCGTCGTCGCCGTCGTTGCCCGTCGTCGTCCGGGCAGAGGCGCGCCTTCTCCGCGGGCGCCACCGAGTTCCCCAGCCGGGGCCCGGAGGAGCGGGCCAGGCACGCGGCGCGGTGCCAGGCGCGGTTTAGCTGCCGCAGGCAGTCGCACGCCGTGGCGCGGGTGGGCAGCAGGCCGTTCCAGCAGGGGCAACGCCAGAAGTTGAAAGGGACGAGGTGACGAAGTTCAGGATCGATTGACCGATCCCCATCCCCATCCCAATCTCCTTCCAGACCCCCAACATCTCAGCACCCCAGTTGGGGATATACCCTTCGAAGCCCGAAGGGAACGGCCTATATCCTCATCTAGGGGAGTAACTCGGCCAGTGGGGCCCAGGCCACGCCGCTGGGGATGGAGATCGGACAAACGATGCTCAGAAAGGCTTCGACCGAAGACCGAAGAACTGCAGAAACAAACCTTTGGAGCTCCGCGCAGATTCCTCGGATCCGCGCTGGGCTCCCCTGGCGGCGCTTCTGGCGCCGCTGGTTTAAGTAACCTGCGCGGATCTCCAAAAGTTTGTCTTTTTAAACAGTTTGTTCTTTGATGGGCCTGTTTTTCACCACCACCACCATTAGTTGGAGGGAGGAAGGAGGAGGAGGAGGAGGAGGAGGAGGAGGAGAGGAGGAGGAGGAGGAGGAGGAGGAGGAGGAGGAGGAGGAGGAGGAGGAGGAGGAGGACCCCCCCTCCCCCTCCAACTTATGGTGGTGGTGGTGGAAAACAGGCCCATCATTACTCGATGTCGTTTTCGTCGGCTCTCGGATGCTTTCCAGCCTCGGCGTGCCTCCCAGCGGCTGCGCTTCGCCGAGAGCCTTTCAGGGGTGCCCGGATCGTCCCGAGCGGCCGCTGGACAGCCGAATTGTGGTCCGACAATTCGGGCCCAGGGCAATGGCAGGGGGAACCGACTCAGGGTTCAGTATCGTTTAACCGACCCCTATCCCCATCCTCATCCCCGTGGAGACCCCCACCAAATGACCACCCCACCCCTCGAAATCCGAAGGGACCGGCATATCCCCATCTCCAGGGGGGTAAATCGGCCAGTGGGGCCCCGGCCACGCCGCTGGGGATGGGGATGGGTTAGACGATGCTCAGGTAGGGGGAATAGTAGGAGAACAAAAAAGTGACGTAAACATAAAAACTCGGAGGTCCGCGCGGATTTCTCGGATCGGCGCTGGACCCCCCTCCCTGGCGCGCGGAGCGCGCCAGGGGCGGCGCCGGAGGCGCCGCCGGGGGGCCCCAGCGCCGATCCGAGAAATCCGCGCGGACCTCCGAGTTTTATGCCACTTTTTGTTCCCCTATAATTGGCTCAGAGTGGATGCATCGATCGGGGGTGGACAGAACCCCCAACAGTGACACGTCGAGTAGTGAATTGTCCGTTTTCGGTTCTCGAGAGGGTGCCGTGGCCGTTATTTTTCGGGTTGACCCAAAAGGGAGTCCAGCGACAAGGGGGTGGTGCAATAGATTTGGTGCAATAGATTTGTGGGGTTGCAATACATTTGAAGTGTGCAATACATTCCGGAGCGCAAATGTATTGCTGGACTTTCGCGTGCAATAAATTATTTGCAATACAATGCAATACAATTCTCTGGCGCAATGCATTTGCAATACAATTGCCCCAAATCTATTGCACCACCCCCTTTCAGCTGGACCCCTTTTTGGGTCACCCAAAATTTTCCAGGCTTGCGCCCGCCAGGTTTGGGCCTCAGGTCGTCTTCACTAAGCCACGTTTTGCTAGAGGGGGGCCTGTCCATCCCCGAACCTTGATCCTCGAGGATCGGGGCGGTCGGCCCGTCAGAGGGTGCGCTCCTCGAGCTCGTGGATCTGCGGAGGAGGAGGAGGAGGAGGAGGAGGAGGAGGAGGGAGGAGGAGGAGGAGGGGGAGGGGAGGAGGAGGAAGGAGGGAGGAGGGGGAGGAGGAGGAGGGGGGAGGGGGGAGGAGGAGGGGGAGGTCCATCCCCGAATCGACCCTCCCTCGCCCAAAAAAGCCGGGATCGGTGTGCAGCGTGCCCTCTCCTTGCCGAGACAGGGGGGGGGGGGCGTGCGTGTTTCCCGAGAGATCGGGGCGCCGAGGGCTCTTCGCGCGGGAGCCTCCCTCCCTCCTCCCCCCCTCCCTCCCCCCCTCCCTCCCTCCCTCCCTCCCTCCCTCCCTCCCTCCCCTCCCCCCCCCCCCTCCCCCCCTCCTCCCTTCCTCCTCCCTCCCTCCCCCCTCCCCCCCTCCTCTGGCTTCGGGCCCGGGAGCCTGGCAGATCGATGCGGCTCGAACAGTGCCGCGGCAAAGCGGGGTGGGGGCTCCAGTCGTGCTCGGTTCACCGTTTCCAATCTCGGGCCGGGCGAAAGGGGGGGATTGGGAAAGGGGGGGTTACTTTGCTGCATGCAGCTGGTTTCGGCCTCACCGAGGGGCCCATTCCTCGATACATAGCCGCCTCCGGCGCCGGGAGGCGCTGGGAAAATCAGCTACGTGAGCTGATTCTCACCCCCCCTTTGCTATCCCCCCCTTTCGCCCGATCCGACAATCCCGTCTTCGTCGCAGATCGCTACGTGCTTCACGAAACTGCCGCCGCCTTACAAGACCAGCACCAGTTGGGCCTCCCATTTAGGCGACAGTTCCTGCTTGAAAGCGAGCTGCCTTGCATCCTCTTAGTGCGTAGCCATACAGTTCAGTGAGGCGTCAAGCGAGACCCCTGTTGTAAAAAAGGATCTCCACATATCTGTGCTACTTGTTAAAGAGCCACCCTCCATCCATGCAGTTGGTGCATCTGTTCAAGTTTCTGGGTTGTCAGTGCAACGAATTTCCCAAGCGAAATCCGAATTTTTAAGACATTCATTTCGAAAAGCAGCCGCCCTCAATCGTTGAAGCTTCGTACAAACTTTTTAGACGAGTGTGCTCGGCGCTAGGACAAGAACCCCACTCTGAGCACGCCCCCTCCATTCTTGAATCCGTTGAAGACTTTGGCGAAGAATGTGCGTGGCGCGGAGGCGAGAGCGCCGTTTTGAGCACACGCCTTCCGTCTTATTTATGCAAGTAAACTTTAAAGATGCACGTGCGCGGTGCCAAGGCGAGAGAGCCTCATGTTGGGAATCGGCGGCGAGCGAGGGGGGGAGGTGGGTAGGAGAAGGCCTTCTCAGGAGGCTCGGATTTTCCCCGGCCTTCTGAGGAGTTTTCTACTCCAGATTTCGTAATAAAGGGAGGGGGGTCTCGTTTCGTGGGGGGGTCTCTTCCAGGCTATCTTGGAGGGCCTGGGGGGTCTGGGGACGATGTTTTGGAGGGTTCTCCCAGGGGGGACGTCTGAAATGGCTTGTCTTGGAGGGTCCAGACCCCCTCCCTTTTATTACGAAATCTGGAGTGGGCCTTCCCAGGAGAGAGACATCTTCTCCGAAGGCGCGAGGGCTTCTGAGAAGTCCCGCCGCCTTTGAGCAGGCCTTCTCCTCCTCATTCCCCCCCCCCCCGCTCGCCGCCGAAGGAAGGAGCTGCCCTCCACAGACTCGACAGGCGAACGTGCGCGGCGTTGGGGCGAGGGCCCGATTTTGAACAGGAGCCGGCCGGCGCCCGGGAAGGATTTTTTCAAGGTCTTGCGACCAACCTCCGCGGCCCGACGGCGAGAACATAATTTTGACACACCTCCTCCTCCTCCTCCTCCTCCTCCTCCTCCTCCTCCGTAGCCATTTTGGCTCAAGATGCCTAGTTCCACAGGGGAACAAGTGGATACCGCTAGTCCGCGGCCAGTGCCAGGGCTCTTGAGCCCGACAGCTTTGTTCAACTCTCCGTGTGCCTCCTGCAGCCCGCAGGTGAGGTTTCTCTGTTCCTCAGCTCGTCCATGGCGCCTCCGCAGCAGCGCAGCGCCTACGTCAAGTGCTACTCCTGCTCGTACGCCTGGAACTGGAAGACCAAGCAGACGTGCTACTGGTGCAGCAAAGCCTTGGCGCCGTGGACAGATTCCCCGCCTCCAGTTCAAGGTGCTTGGGCGGCCCGCGCCACGGCCGCAGCCCAGGCCGAGTCCAACTGCACCCAGCAGCCCAGCCCCGAGGGTGGATGGGAGCCGTGGTCTTCATGGCCCAAGTCCCGCCGCCGCCGCGGCAATGGCAATGGCAAGAACCAAGAGGACGACTGGTGGGCCAACAAGAACGACACCCCCAAGGCGCGCTCCGCAGAGGACATCCTTGCGGAGCTCCAGGCGATCGCCCCCCACATCGACAAGGCAGCCATCGACGGCATCAAGTCGCAGATCCCGCCGCCCCAGCCGCAGAAGCCAGTCGACCTCAACGACATCTACAGCCGCGCCCAGGCTACGGAGCGCCGCTGCAAGAACAACCTGGAAAGGCTGCTCGAGAGCGAGCAAAAGGCGCTCAGCTGGTACACCGAGCGCAAGGCGGCGTCGGAGGAGGCCGCCTACAAGTTGGCAGAAGCCCAAGCAGAGGCCCAAGCGGCTCTCGATGCACTCCAAGTCGCTCGCAAGGGCGGCACAGCTACTCCCACGGCCTCGCAGCAGAACCCGACGTTCAACCTCGCCAGCCTCCTCGAGGACGGCGACATATCCATCGAAGCGGGTTCGGCGTTCGATCCCCAAGGCCTCGACATCGACGACAGTGACCGCCAGGCATGGGGATCCCTCCAACAGCGCTTCGCCACGGAGCTCAAGGCCAAGGTCACTGAGCTCTTCGGCAACACCGCCAGCCGCATCAGCCAGCTCCGCGCAGAGGCCAGCACCATGCGCACGCGCTTCGCCTCCAAGCGGCAGCGGTCCGACGAGGATGGACACGCCCGAGAGGGAGGTGGACCACCGCCCGCCGCCTCAGCGGCAGCAGGTGAACCCCCAGCGGCAGCCGCAGCGGACGCTGAGGGCGCTGCGGCCTCTTCGCCAGCGGCGCCAGGCGATGAGCCTCCCGCACCTGCTGCTGGCGCTACTTCTGACGGCAGCTGTGCCGCACAGCCTGTGCCAGCGATCAACGAGGACCCCGACCTCGAAGACAAGGCACAGAAGATGCTCAGCCAGATGCGCGAGCCCACTGCGACCGCGCGGCTGGAGCGCAGCAGCCTCTTTAGCCGCCTACAACCCGACCCTGGACGGAATGGTGAGGCGGGACGCCTACCGTCAGAGACCAAGAGCTACGACAACCCACCGATCATCAACACAATGGACGCAGTCCTCGACCCGTTCGACGAGCTGGCCGAGTTGGACGCCCACATCGATTTCGCAGCCACAGATCAGTACGCTACCGCCCCGCCCGAGACGCTGTCCTCGGTAGGGGGCGATGAGGCGGCACAGTCCGTCGACCCAGTGGCATGGGACCCAGGGCAGCCGCAGCGTGCCGCGCGCGCCGACCCTGATGCCGCTCCGCCCGAGACGCTGTCCTCGGTAGGGAGCGATGAGACGGCCCAAGCTGTCGACATGCATGTGGTGCAGGAACCAGGGGAGCCTTCGCCAATGGCAAACCCTGATGCCGCCCCGCCCAAGACGCAGTCCTTGGTAGGGGGCGATGAGATGGCGAAAGCTGTCGACTTGACCGCAGGGAAAGGCTCATGGAAGCCCAGCAGCCCGAGACCCGACCCCAGGCCCGTCTACCAAGACGATTGCCCTACGAAGCCCACGCCGTCAGATCACTCCCTGTTCTTCTCCAACATTACTCAGTGGGGGCCACAGTCGGAGAAATGGCTGGCAGGGCCAGGCAAACAATATCAGATGGTGGCATTGGTAGAAACACACATCTCGCATGGAAAAGCGCCTCTCATCTACGACAAGCTAGCAGCAGACGGTTGGAGGATATCATCGACTACGGCCACGCCGACCAGCAGATCAGACGGAGGCAACACGGGTGGCGAGATTATCCTTTCCAGGTACCATGTCCAGGCCACAACGTTCAACCACCTCCGCGACCTGGCCATCTCCCAGCGCAGGCCCGACCCGTTCCGCGGCTTCGCGCCCCATGGTATGGCACAGACGCTCTGGCAACCTGGTCGTTATTGCAGCGTATCTGGAACCCCACAGGCAGATCGAGGGTGCAGTGCACGATAAGCTACTCTCGCTGGGAGCCTTCGTTACTATGCTCACGGACCCTTGGATCATCCTGGCCGATTGGAATATGACACCTGAGCAGCTCGCAGCCACAGAGTGGCCCGCCAAATGGAATGCTACCATTGTGCGAGCGCCTGGATCCGCCACGTGCGACAAGGGCCAGGGACTCACGCTTGATTTTGCATTGGTCAAGACTGGCATCGAGCACACGATCTCCATTCGCCAGTGCCCCACCGTACCCTGGGCCACCCATGTTGGCCTCGAAGTTCGAGCAGGCAGTGCAGACCCCTGGTGGTATCAATCGATCCATACCCCCAGGGCATTCCCCACAGTGGACAGACCCAGGATCCCACCAGACCCCAACAGCAAGACCGCCATCAAGAAACGTAAAACAGCAGAAGCTCGAGCAGCACGCCTACGAGATCTACCTCCTGAACTCCAACAAGCAGCAGCACAGCTCCAGCCACAAGACGAGCCCGCAGCACAGGAACCTATCCCTTATGCTATCCCGAGGGACCTGTGGGAAGAACAATGGCAGCAAGCGGTGCCCACACGTTGTAAGCAGCCTCACGCGCACTTCGTGTACACACACTGGGTGCACGACGCCGACGACCTCAACCTCAAGTACGCCAAATGGGTCACGGCGCTCGAGAACGCCATGATCAGCCACCACCAGATCGACCCGAAGGAAGCCGCAGCATACACAGGCCGAGCCCAAGGCTACCAGTTGTCTTGGAAGAAGACGGCCGCCGCCCCAGGCCGTGTACATGTACATGACCCTCAGTCGGAATGGTGGGCAATCACGCTCACCCTCATCAAGCGCTACGCTGCGCTTCACGACAAGCCCAAGCACACAGCGCTCATGCAGCAGCAGGCCTCCATCATCCAGCAGCGCGCGGACCACTTCTACACTCACTTTCACGACCTCCAGTTCGAGAAGGACGAGGACACCATTTTCCGCTGGTTTGCACTCGTCTGGGCCCCGCACTTGGGCAACGAGGACACTGACGACTTGGTCACTATTACCGCTACTTGGGCCTCCAGAGCGCTCTCCGCCGCCCTCGCCAAGTCCAAGAGGGCCTACGGTGCTTGGCTCGCCAAGCAATGGAAACACCGCCCTGGAGTACTACACGCCCATGTCAAGCCAGCGCCCGTGCGTCACATCGAGGCCTACACGACCAACCTGACCATCGCCGACCCCGCCGTTATCATGGACAACAAGAAGCAACCATGGCAACAAGTATGGCAAGCCACCGAGACCCCTGACGACATCCTACAGGCCCTGTCAAAGGCCAAGGCAGCAGCCGCTCGCCAACCGCTCGAGCCCATCACAGCCGAGATCGTACACCGCTTTCACGGCCGCATGCCACCCAGCAAAGCACATGGAGTTGACGCCCTGGGACCTCGCGACCTCCATCGACTACCAGAACCAGCAGTCGAAGCCTATGCGGATATCCTCAACGCAGTAGAGCAAGCAGGCATCTGGCCACTACAAATTTCAGGCACTATTGCAGCTTTCGCCGCCAAGAAGTCTGGAGGCGACAGGGTCCTCGGCATGCTACCTCATATGGCCAGGCTCTGGTCTCGCATCAGATCGACCGCATCTGCATCCTGGACCCAAGGTCTGGACGACTTTTGGACTACAGCCATCAAAGGCTCCTCAGCTCTCCAGGCCGCCCTACATAGGGCCTTGTTAGACGAGACAGCCTCAACACTTGGAATACAGTCAGCCACGTTGCTATTAGACATCCAGAAGTTCTACGACAATATCAAGCTCGCCAACCTCATTATGGTCGGCCTCAACTGCGGCTTTCCCCCCATCATTCTACTACTGGACGTGCAGCTATACCTGGCGCCCAGATTCTTGCGCAGTCGACAATGGGTGAGTATGCCTATCTTCGCCTCCAAAGGCATCATTGCAGGCTCCCCTCACGGCACCACCTTGGCACGACTCATCTTGCTTCCTATTCTACGGCAAGCCCAAGCTCAGGCAGAGCTGGCCCAGATCTGGACCTTCGTAGATGACACTGTTCTTCGAGTCGAAGGGGTCCTACGCACTCTACAGAAGCACCTCCCCCGTGCCGCCAAGACGCTCTGCGACGGTTTAAAGGAGTTCGAGCTGCCTATCTCAGACAAGACTGTCCTCATCGGCTCCACCCCCAAGGTCCGCAAACCGCTAGCCAAGAAGTTGCGGCAGTACGACATCCCAGTTACTGCGACCGCCACGGCCGTCGACCTCGGAGTTGACGCGGCTGCGGCTACTAGACGAGTACAAGCCAAAGCCAGGAAGCGACAGAGCTCAGCCGCAGCTAGGTTTCGCAAGATACACCGACTACGGAGCACTGCACAGCAGGCTCGAATCTCAGCAGGACTGTGGCGTACTGGCGCTCTCCCCGAAGGAGTATTCGGGCATCAGGTGCACGGCCTCGATCGGCGCGCTCTACTACGATGGCGGCGTCAGGCCGCCATTGCGGCCACGGGAGCAGCAGCGGGCCGATGCCTCACCTCCCTCCTCGGCGCCACCTTTGACGGCATGGACCCAGGAGTTTCCCTAAGGATCGAATTCATCGAAGCTTGGCTTCAGCACTGGATACGCCACCCGAGCACGCACGCCAGGATCATCAGAGCATGGCCAAGGATCAAGACCACCTTGCTCGCCGCAGGCCCCAAGCTGTGGTGCAGGGTCAAGGGACCCACAGGCGCGGCCATCGCGACCCTGCTGGAGGCCAGTTGGGAGCCGACCTCAGCTACCACGTGGAGGCGTACGAAGGACGGCTACATCGAGGAGTGGAACCTCCCCCCTGCCGATGACCCTGACCTCCTCGACGCCGACATCCACACAGTATTGCAGGACCTCAGCGAGGATTTACACAGGCTCCTCTGGACTCAGGCCGCTACGCATGACCATGGTGACACGCTGGCTGGAGGCGCGGACATGGTCACTATCCGCATTGAACAAAGGAGGCTCCTCGCAAACGGTGACTTCAGCGACTGGGCCCTCAACAACACCATCATCAGCGGAGGACAATGGACCAGAGACCGCCTCCACAACGCGGGCTACCAGATCGACAAGAACTGCGACCGATGCAGCGCGGGAGTTCCTGAAACCCTGTTTCGCCGAATGTGGCAGTGCGAGGCGAATGTGGGACCTGAGTTTGAGGCCAGTGACAAGATACTACCGCGAGCCGTGGCGGGGGTCGATGCCGACCCCGCCCTGTGGCTCCGTGGCATTCCCTCTGTCGCTCTCACTGCGCCCGCGTTCGAGCCATTGACTGGGAGGGACGGGTGGGAGTTTGTTGGTGCGGTGCGGGAGGGGCTGCCGTCGTGGGAAGGAGCTCGTAACGCTGAGGGCGAGTTGTTTCTTTTTGGTGACGGGTCTGGCGGCGCCTTTTCCGACGACGTCAGGCGACGGCGTGTTGGTTCTGGCCTCGCGGCCCTCCGATGGGACCCTCCCTCGGCCTCCTGGACCCTCCACGCGGGCCTCCTCGCCCCCCTCCCAGGCCCCCGCCAGACCGTCCCAAGAGGCGAATTGCATGCGTTTTGCCTGGCACTGGAGACGTGCCAGCAGGATTTCACGTTTGTTACAGATCACCTAGCCCTGCAGCGCGGCTGGCAGAATGGCAGATGTCTCAGACCTGGCAGCCTTAGAGGCAATAATAAGAATGGGGATCTCTGGCTGAGAATTCGGCACCTCGTGCAGGATCGATCTGGCGGCGGCTCTTCGGTCACGGTGCTCTGGACCCCATCTCACGCCGATCCCCTGACTTTGCATGGTTTCCAACAATTTCTTGCTCTCGGCAACCAGCATGCCGACGAGCTCGCGGGAAGCGCGGCCCACAAGTCGGCCACCCTTGCCCTCCCGCCCGTCCCCAGGACCGACGAATACGACGCTATCGCTGCCATCGTCCGTCAGAGGGCACGACTGATTTTACGTTCCTCAGGCAAGAATTCAGGGCCTCGAGGACTGTGGCCAGAGAGGCAACCCACCCAGCAGGCAGCCCCTCGCTCTCTGTTGCAGACCGCGATCGCGGCTTCTCAGCACAAATTCGAGCGGTGTGCAGACAAATGGAGATGCCCTGCCTGTCTCATCATCGTTGACGCTTGCCACGTTATTCCAGCTGCCGCCACAGAGTGTGTGCCGCCTTGCCCCCTTCCCGAGTTTGCTGCGTGTGGCGAGGTGCTGTGGTCGAGGGGTCCCCGCGTGATCAGTGGCAAGGCGATTCACCCCTCCCACACTTTGGCCACCATCCCCAAGTGGCAAATGTTCTTCTGTGTGAAGTGCGGCCATACGGCCACGCACCAGATTAAAAGCCTACTTTTGCCGTGCCCTCTCTCCCACCAAGTGGGAGAGCGCAGGGCCCTGGGACCCACTGGCAAAGGCCTCGAGAACCTCAGCAGGATCAGGCGAGGCCTCCACCCGTCCAGAACGGGTCCCAGCAAGTCAGTGCTAGAAGCTTTGCACGTTTCGGCAGCCGAAGCTGCGATCGGTTCCTACGCGGCTGGTGCTGCCTCCGAGTAAATTGTGAGGTCAGGGGGGCCTGTCGCGGTGGGCCGTGGGATGTCGCCCCCCACGGCCCTCCGAGAAATACTGGATGGCCCCCCTGGCATCTCTGGGTTCCGAACGGACTACGTCCGATTGCTCCACTCCACTCCTCCTCCTCCTCCTCCTCCTCCTCCTCCTCCTCCTCCTCCTCCCCCTTGACGTGTTTGCAATCTTCTCTGACGATTGCGCGCTGCGCTAAGGCGAGAGCGTCAGTTTCAACAGGAGCCGCCCCCCATCCTTGAAGCTGTTGCAAACTCCGAGACGGATGCAAGCAGCGTGAGGGCGAGAGCCCCAGTTAGAAGACGATCTTGTTCCATTCTCCGAGCTGGTGCACGTTTTTGGGGCGAATGTGCGCTTCGTTGAGCCCCATTTGGAAACGACATGTAGACGTCCCCGCCCCTGCATGGAGCCAGTTGCGAACTGTTAAGACGAATGTGCTCGGCGCTAAGGCGATAACCCCATTTTGAACCACCCCTTCGTCATTGAACCTGTTGCGACTTTCAAGCTTCAGGGTCATGAGTTGTGGGAAATCAATGGTGAAACGCCTGGCCCGCCATACCGACGCGTCTGGGGGTGCGGCAGGGATGAGTTGTCTACCAGCAGCAGGGACGGAGGGTGGAGGAGGAGGAGGGCCAAGGCAGACTCAACATTCATCAATGATGCTGCAGCGCATCCTCCCGTCCCAAGTCCCCTGCTCGTAAAACCCGACACGCTTTCCTTTTCACTGCATGTAGCGGCCGCGTCCTGCCAGCGCGTAGGCAGGAATGGGAAAACGAGTTGTCACACAGTTCAACGAGGTGACCAGCGAAACCTGAGGGGGTCGCGC
>CAUYUJ010015583.1:182439-192439 GCA_963575745.1 Prorocentrum cordatum | reverse complement strand
ACGACGACGGCAACGAGCGCGACGACGACGAAGATGACGACGACGACGACGACGACGAGCGCGATGACGACGACGGCGACGGAGACGACGACAACGACCACGACGGCGACGACGACGACGATTGCGACGACGACGGGAACGACAAAGGCGACGTCGGCGGCGACGTCGTCGTCGACGCCGACGACGACGGCGACGACGACGACGAGCACGACGACAACTACGGCGACGACGGCAACGACGACGACGGCGATGACGGCATCGACGACGACGACGTGGGCGACGGCGACGATTGCGAAGACCACGACGACGACGAAGACGAAAACGGCCACGACGGCGACGACGACGGCGACGACGACGGCGCCGATGACTTCGACGACGACGACGGCGACGACGACGACGTCGACGACGACGACGTCGACGGCGACGGCGACGACGAATGCGACGACGACGACGAGCACGACGACGATGACGGCCGCGACGACGACGAAGACGTCGACGTCGACGACGACGGGCACGACGACGACGACGACGACGGGGATGACGACGGCGACGACGACGGCGACAAAGACGACGGCGACGACGACGTGGACGACGACGACTGCGACGGCAGCGACGGTTGCGACGACGACGACGACGGCGACGGCGACGGCGACGACAGCGAGGACGGTTACGACGACGACAACGACCGCGACGGCGACGACGACGACGATTGCGACGACGACGGAAATGACGACTGCGACGACGCCGCCGCCGACGACGACGATTGCGACGACGGCGACGGTTGCGACGACGACGGCGACGGCGACGACGACGAAGACGACGACGACGACATCGGCGACGGCGAGCTCGACGATGACGACGGCGGCGGCGACAACGACGACGGCGACCATGGCGAAGACGACGATGACTGCGAAAACGACGACGACGGCGACGACCGGCGACGACGACGATGGTGACGACGACGACGACGACTACGACGGGCACGACGTCGGCGACGACGACGACGACGACGGCGACGACGGCGACGGCGACGGCGACGACGACGACGACGTCGACGACGACGACGACGACCGACGGCGGCTTTGGCGGTGGTGACGGCGACGACGACGGCGATGACGACGGCGGTTGCAACCATGATGACGACGAGTTGATGATGACGTAGACGACGGCGATGATGACGGCGACGATGGTGACGACGACAACGGCGACGGCGGCGTTGACGATGATTAACGATGACGACAGCGACGACGGCGACGACGATGGCGACGGCGACGGCGACGATGACGCATATGACGACGGCGTCGACGACAAGGACGGCGACGACGACGACGTCGACGTCGATGAAGACCACGACGACGATGCTCTTGGGTCACTCTTGGCCTGTCTCTGTATTTTCTGAGGCCCAGGACTCTGCCCTCCCCAGCCCCGGGCCCCCCCCCTCCCCTCGGACGGGGGAGGGGTCGAAGGGAAGGGGCTTCCTTTCGATTCGATTACGTTTGACATTGCTTGAGCTTTTGTTCGCTGACAAGCTTAATTGATGGAGGGGCGCAGGCGGAGGGTGCGACGGGGGCGACGGCTGACGGAGACGACGAATCGAACAGGCAAGTCCTTCGTAGGCGCCGACAGGGTCGGCGGAGTATCCCGCGTTTGGACCTCAGACCTGTGCCCGCCTGACGACGACAAGTTGGTCTACATCGGGCGGCGGCCCTGGGTCCACATCCCCACGGCTGCGCCGCGTTGGATTGGCCGCGTACCAAGCGGGCGTCGATGCTGTGGCCGTGGCCGCAGGCGTGTTCGGTCCGCTGGCAGGGCCCAGGCAGGCTGGCAGGCCGTTGATCACGGTGAACTTCGCGCTCTGCTCTTGGAAGCGCCCCTCTCGGCAGGTGCAACCGTTTTCTTCGTCGACGCCAGGGCCGCGTGCGAGCGCCAGCGGGCGCGCTTCGGCGCGTCGCCTACCGGGCCCGACGCCGATCTCTGCTTCGCGGTGGGCCTCGCGTTCCGCCGCCGCGCGCGGCGCGACTTCGCGGTAGAGTGCGCCAGCTCGCAACCTGCCGCCGAGGAGGCGGCGGCCCGCGGCGCCCCCGTGGTCGTCCTTCGAGGGGGTGCCATGGCCGACGAGATGGCGGGCGTCGCGTCCGCCGAGTGCCGTCTCCCCGCCGACTTGCGGCGCCGAGTCGCGGCGATGGCGGCCAGCGCCCCACTTGCGCGGCGGAGGCTGCCGCGCTCGACCCTGGGCGCCGCGGCCGCCGGTTATGGCTGTGCCTCGGCGGCCGGCCACGGTCGCCCCGCCGCGCGCCGGCGTCGCCGCGGCGCTCAGCTCGCAGAGAGGCCTGCACGCAGACGGCCGCAGCTGCCAAACTTGCCGCTGATCCGCTGGACGCGCGGCGTGGCTAGGCTTAAGTCGGCCCTGTCCCCCTGCGGGGGGATTTTCGACGAAGAATATAATATTCAGAGGACTGCTTTTGAGCATTTTTTGAGCATTTTGGGGCATTTCTGGGGTATTTTAAAATTCTCGTCGAAAATCCTCCTGTAGGGGGATGCGTCCGACATAAGGCTAGGCCGGCCGTGCGGGGGCCTCATCCCGAGGTCGGCCAATCTTGCGGCGCTTAGGCCGCTTCCCGACGGCGTCGCGGCGCCGCTGCAGATCGCCGACCGGCGCGTGAGTCCCTCGCGCTGTATGGTGCTCCAGCGCGACTTGGGCGCATGGTGCGGGACCGTCCAACCTGGCCTGTATCGCCCGCGGGCTTTGGCCCAGCGCGGGCGCGCGGCAGGTGGCGGCGGACCTGCGGATCGACGTCGACGACGGGTGCCGCGACGACGACGTGGCCGAACTGCCCAAACCCGCCGCCGCTCCGAGCTCGCGCGTGGCAAGTGATCCGACGCGAGCTCCCTGGGATGGGGCCCCCGCCCCCGCCCCGCCCGCGGCAGGTCGCCCAGGCGAGGCGGCCAGCGCCCCGCCTCAGTCCCCCGGCCGCCCTTTTGTGGCAGGAGGCCCTGGGGACTTGCCAGCAGGCTTGGACGCGGCAGCTGAGGTCCGCGAAGGCGGGCCCCCTCAGTGAGACAGCGACGACCTCGGCGAAGAGGGCTACGACGACCCGACCGATCCGTCTCAGCCAGCTGCCCCTCCGAGCTCGCGCGTGGCAGGTGGACCGATGCGGTCCGGGGGGGCGCGGCCCCCGCCCCGCCTGCGGCGCGTGGTCCAAACGAGGCGGCTGGCTCCTAGCTCCAGCCTCCTGGCCGCCCCCTTCAGGCAGGTGGCCCTTGCGGCCCGCCAGCTGGCTCGGGCGCGGCTGCTAAGGTTCGTGTTCGTGCTGCTCGTGCTGCTGGATTCCCTTCGGCAAGGTCGTGCTGCTGGGCGACGCCAGCGTTTTCCTTCGGCCAGTGCGGGGAGGGTGGCAGGACGTGCAGCGCGGCGCCGCGGTGGTGACTCTGGACTTGAGGGTGGCTGTTGGGGTGGACCCAGGGGCGCTCGCCGACCGCGGGCCGCCTCGGTGTCCGAGCGCGCTCGCGGCATGGGCGACGCGGCTGCGTCGCTCGAGGCTGACGAGCCTGTGCCCGCCGCCCCGGCTGGCCGCGGCGCGCGCCGCGGACGCGAGGAGGAGCGGGGCCCCGCCGGCGGTTCGCCAGGGCGGCGTCGCGCCGCGGGCGCCTCGGCTGTCGCTGAGGAGGCTGAGGTGGCGGGCGAGAGGGGGGCGTGCTGCTCGCGCCCCGCTTCGCGGCCCAGCAGCCCGCGGGCCGTGCGGTTTCGCCGTGATCGAGCCCGCTTTGGCCGCGCAGCCCCGCGGTGCGCGGGCCCCGCGGGGGCATTGGCGCCGCGTGCCGAAGATGGGCTGGGCGCCCGCGGTCTCCGAGGCGGCAGTCGGCCCCGCGCCGCGCCGAGCCGGCGACCTTCGCAGCGCTCGCGCGGCGCGTCGTGGGCGCCCCGCCGCGGCGGCCCCGCGGTCGATGACCTCCCCCGAGGCGGGGCCGCCGTTCCGAGCCCGCTGGGCGGGCTGCCGCGGCGCGGGCCTCCGCCGACCCGCCGCCGCTCGCTGCGATTCGCGCGCGGGGTGGCAGTCGTGCACGGTTCCCCTGATCGCCGCGCTCCACCCGCGTGGGCGGCCGAGGGCGGCGGCGGGCCCTCCTGCGCGACCGATCGACCGCTTCTTGGGGGCTCGATGCTCGATTCTCCCCCGTCTCCTCCTCCAGTGTGCGTGCGTCGCCCTGTTTCGCCGTGCCACCAAACGCGTCGGTGGGGGGTCCCGGCGCTGCGCCTGATACGTTCCCGCAGCTTGCTTTCCCATTCCCAACCGTTGCATGGATGAAGGACGGGCTGCTTGTTGAACACATTTTTCATTATAGGGTTACGCGCCTTCGCACCAAACGTTTCCGGGAGGGCGTGTTGCTTTGACGCATGGGCCTCGTCCTTTCGCAGCGCGCTCGTGTTACAAGTTTCAGAACTATCGCATATGACGGGTGCCCCTTTTTTTGAACATCAGCATAGCATGGGGCTGCCACCTTGTCGCCGCGCGCATTAGCCTTTCAAAGCTTCCTACGGCCACTTTCCAGGGCGGACCGTCGCACCCTATCTGGCCATCGTGCATGACCAGAGCGATCACATGTTGCAGTCGCTGCGCGGATGGATGGGAGTTTCCTTCGGGCATCCTCGTTCTGCTTCTTCTTGACCTCCCACCGGCCTGAATTCAGGAGGGGAGGCAACACACACACAGACACAACTGACCGTCGACCCCCAGGAACGTATGGGAACATATGGGAAGCGGGGGGGAGACAAAAAAAAAACAGTAACTATGGGAAGACATGGGGTATTTTTTTTTTATCTGTGTGCATTCATTCGTGTGCCGGTGGGTCCCTTCGTGCCTGCCGGGGGGCGGCTCCTTGTCGAGACGGGGCCGCCGACGGAAGGGCAGGCCCGCAGGGCCCTCCGTCCCTCAGGGCGGCGACTCCCGTGGTGGCTCCTCCTCCTCCTCCTCCTCCTCCTCCTCCTCCTCCTCCTCCTCCTCCTCCTCCTCCTCCTCCTCCTCCCCTGGGCATGCCCGTGCAGAGAAAACGTATAGGAAGGACGCGTGGCAAGGACGCGAGACCCTTGGGGGCCGAAGTTGGGATTTCGTTGGGCGGCGGGCGAGCAGTGAAGACGGCAGAGGACGGGCCACAGGGGCAGGGGCGCAAGGGTGTCCCAGATGAAGGCGCGCGTCCTTACGAGGCGCGTTGACTGTAGCCCGTGAGGAGGTACGAGGAGCGGACCTGGTACGCGACTGTGCTGCATCTTCGTCGGCGCGTGTGCTTTACACTGTCCTCCTCCTCCTCCCTCCGTTCCCTCCTCCCTCCTTTTTTCCGCTTGCCCCTCCCCCCCTCGCTCCCCCCCCCCGTGCTCATCCTTCCTCTTTACTCCTCCCTCCACGCTCCAACCTCCTCCTTCCACTGTCCTGCCTTCTGCCTCCCGCCTCACTCCACCTCCTGCTCGCCCTCCTCAGCTGCTCCTCGTCTTCCCTCTCAGCACCTTTTGCCTCCTATTCCTTTCCAGAGGACGAGCTCACCACCGTGGTGGTCCGCTCAGAAACCTGGAGCCGCTCGGAACGGGGAGAGTCGGACTGGCGGGGGCGACTACGTGCAAGGACGTGCACGGAAGCGAGGAGGACGACCACGACGACGACGACGACGACGATGGCGGCCAATAGCCTTCCGCCGCCACCAGCCCCGGCCGCAAGTATTCCGGACCCTGGGCTGGTGTGGATCGGGGGCGCAAAAGAGGGGGGTGATGACTAGGGTGTGTGTGGATATCATGGCGGGGGCCATGATATTTCCCCGGATTTCATGGCGCCTCTTCTTATTTCTTCACGTCCCTGCCCCCCCCGCTGGGCCGCGCACATGCCGCCGGTCATGATTTGCACCCCCCCCTCTTGAACTTCCCCCTCTTGGCCGCTCCCGAGTGGACAACCTTCAAGCCCAGGCCTAGTTTTGCGTCTGCCCGCTGATGCCGCCGCGTGGGCTCCGAACTTGTCCGGCGTGGAAGTTCGCGCACGCGGCACGGAGCGAGCCGGCCATCCACGTCCCGACCCCGACGGCCAGGGCCACTGTTAAGTCGGGCCTGTCCCTCTACAGGGGGATCTTCGACGAAACATGGAAAATACCCCAAACATAGTCAAACAATAGTCCCAAAATAGTCTGGGGATTATGTTTTGGGTATTTCTTTGACCTTTCTGGAGCATTTTTTGGGGCATTTTTTATTCGTAGAGAATCCCCCTGTAGGGGGACACGCCTGACATGAGGCCACTGGAGCGGGAAGCCACCGGGAGGCCAAGCCACGCGAGGCCCCGGGAGGCCAAGCGCACGCGGCCCGATGCCGACCACCCCGGGGGGCAGCCCAGCCGTGCGCCGCGGCGGAGCCACGGGAGGCCAACGCGCAGGAGGCCCAGCAGCCAACGGGAGAGGCGGCGGGGGGGGGCAGAGGCTGGCGGGCCAGGACGCCGCCGGGTGGCGGCCCCGTGTCGGCACGAGCGAAATGGGTACAGTGCCGTTTTTAATACATGCTCCGCGTGCGGATCATGTGTTAAAAATGCAGGGAGGTAGTATTAGAAACAACGATGAATCCATGCATAAAAATATTCATGGCTTAATCATGTATGAAGAATTCCATATTTTTAAGAATCCGATGTATTAAAAACTGCCCTGTACGGAAAGAATGGGTACAATGCCCAACAGCAGTTCTTGTTAATCTTGAAGAGGGCTCGCTGTCCACGCCGCCGCGGCCTGCGTCAATTCGAGACAGGAGGCCGCCTGCCCAACAGCTGCCGCTGGTGGTTTTGGACAAGATTTGCTGTTGGGCATTGTGCCCATTCTTTCCGTACCCATTTCGGGCGTCCAAACCGTGGGCGCAGTCCCTCAGCAATTTACATTACAAGAAGTGATGGTCGCGGTATAGTGGTATCGTGGCCCCGGAAGCGTCTATTGTTTAATTCGCGTGGGATCGTGGCGTTGGGAGCACGGGCCCGTGGTAGTTCTCACAGGGTTGAAGCCCTCGGAGGTTGTGGACCTCCTCAACGTGGGCGTGCCGTAGCTCTTGGAGGAGTTGACGAGGGATCTTCCCTGGGTGAGTGGACCTTCGGGGTTATATCAGGCGATCGCAAACATGGATTAAGGGGGCGTGGATTAGCAACGGGTCTTGTTTCCATGGGACATCGCGGAATCCCGTCGCCGAACGAGGGCGGCACCGGTCGGATTCTGTGGAGGGCACCTGCCCCGATCCATGTATTTGGCGACCGCGCGCCAAATCCATGGATCGTTAATCCATGTTTGCGCGCCCCCGATTATTTACCAGCCTGGAACATATCCCTATCCCTATGCTGGGCACCTCCTCATCACGATGCCAATCTTAGGGATTCCCTTATTTTTTGAGGGCGAATCCCTAAGATTGTCATCGCCTTTTGGCGTGTCAATCTTAGGGATAGGGATACGTTCGAGGCTGGTGAATTATAGTCAGCAGCAGCACGCACTCCAATTCAGCGTGGCAGCCCGCAGCCCGGAGGCCCTGCCAGGGGGGGGGGGCGGCGGGGCGGACCCACTCGCAATGCTTCGTAGAGCGGAGGCGTGTGTATGTCGGGGGCGGAAAAGAGGGGGGTGACGACTAGGCGGGGGGTGGATATCATGGCGTGGGCCATGATCTTTCCCCAGATCTCATGGCGCCTCTTCTTATTTCATTATGTCGCTGGCCCCCCCGCTGGGCCGCGCACATGCCGCCGGTCATCATTTGCACCCCCCCCTCTTGGACACCCCCCTCTTGGCCGCTCCCGAGTATGATTGACAAGTGAGTGGCATTTGGCATACAGTTGCTTCGCAATGGGTCTACAGTTAAGTCGGGCCTGTCCCTCTACAGGAGGAATCTTCAAAAATAGTCAAGAATAGTATGGGGACGAGATTTCAAATGTTTTTGACAATTTTTGGGATTTTTTTGAGTATCCTTGATTTTTCGTCCAAAATCCGCCTGTAGGGGGACAGGCCCGACCTACGTTTACAGTTGAAGCCCAACTGTTGTAAAAGTTGCTCCACAACTTTCTCTCACATTTGCATCACATGTTATCCGCAAACGATAGACAGATAACACCGCGGCACGACACAGTGCGCAATCAATTTTCACTTGATTCTCTATTCAGTCACGCCTGGTACAACATCTGTTCATACTTCCTTGGCACATGGCGGCCAGTTAACTCACAACTGATTTACAATCCGTTCGCGATTTGTTCGCAATCGAGTCGTTGAGCATCGACGCGCTTACTTTGTGCACACATCACTTCTAATTGATTCTGCATTGGTGAACGCAGCGAGCACGACGACGACGCGGCACGGCTTCACCGCGGCACAGCGACATCGCGACACACAATGCTGCATCACGACGACTGACCCACTCGTGTTCTATAACTTTGACCCAGGCTCGACCCACGACGATGGACCCATGATAGACCCACGATTGACCATGAAAATGATTGACCCATGATTGACCCACGACGATTGGCCCACCCAGTGGACCCACGACCGACCCACGATTGACGCACCGATGTTTCGCATCTGGGCCACACTTGATTCGCTGTCTCGTGGCGCACAACCAGCCCCTCCCGGGGGCATTCTGGTAACCTCTTGTCGTGGGACACCCGACTTCTCTTTCTTCGCGGAGGACGCGTCCAGAGCGGGTGGAGCAGGACCGTTCTGGTGGGCTCTTCGCGGAAGCCTCCAGGAGGCCCCTTGGACCCTCCTGGGGGCGTCCAGGGCTGCGTCGGGCCCGTCCCTCCACAGGGGGAACATTCAGAGAGAGAGAGAGAGAGTCAAATAATAGTCTGGGGAAGTTTTTTTTTTTTTTTTTTTGTTCTCTCTCTCTCTCTCTCCAATTGTTTTTTGATGACTCTTAACTTTTCCTCCAAACCCCCCTGTGGGGGGACACG
This sequence comes from Prorocentrum cordatum, assembly GCA_963575745.1. Classification (NCBI taxonomy): domain Eukaryota; class Dinophyceae; order Prorocentrales; family Prorocentraceae; genus Prorocentrum; species Prorocentrum cordatum. The sequence continues at coordinate 183,509 of CAUYUJ010015583.1, read as the reverse complement.
CCCGACCTCCTACGCCTGGGGCCGTCTTCGGGAGCTCTCGGGCCGTCCAGGGCCGTCGGGAGCTGCCGTGGGAGCCCCCCCCTGGAGACCGTCCTGGGGCCCTTCCCAGGGGGTGCTCCGTGGCCGCCTTGGAGCTCTCCGGGGCCGTCCTGGGCGCCGCTTCGGCCACCTCTGGGGCCCTCCTGGCTCCAGTCGGGCGCGTCCCTCTGCAGGGGGAGTGTTCAAGCACAGTCCACAAATCGTCAGGGGTTCGATTTTTCTACTATTCTTGGCTATTTTTGGGCACTGTTTGACCACTCTCTATTTTTCGCCCAAAATCCACCTAGGGGGACACGCCCGACCTAGCTCTTGAGCCGTCTTGGGGTCTTGGGGCCCTCGTGGGGGTCACATGGGCCGTCTTGCGGCCATCCTGGAGGCCTCCTGTGCCGTCCTGGGCTGCCAGACGTCCAAAATGGCGGGAGCGGTAACATCACTGAAACAAGAACAGTGCTTCTGGAGGCCCTCTCGGGGGTCCTCTAGGAGATCTCATGCGCCTCCTTCGGGGCATCCTGGCCCGTCCGAGTCGGGAGGTTGTCTTGACTCGTTTTGGAGCCACTTCGGGTCATCTTGAGGCCATCTAGAGTCGCCTTGCGGACATTTGGGTCTTTCATAAGTCTCTTTGGGACGATTTGTATGGGCCTTAGAGCATTCTATTGTCAGATTAGTGTCCGCTGGCCCTGGCGGTGAGTCCGCAAGCTTTGGCGGCCCGACCCCCCGCCATCAAACAGTTTGGGCCGGGCTCCTGGGGGAGGTGTCCGGGGAGGGGCAGTCATTGCACACGCTGGCGAAGCCCAAGTGGTCGTACAGCTTGTTCTCAGTGTTCTTTCAAAGTATTGGTGCACAGCTTCTTCTCAGTTGTTTTCATATCCAGGTGCGCTGCCGAGCGAATCCTGCACCGAGGTCTGGGGGAGGGGATGGGCCTGACGGTGTGTGGAGTGCAGTGGAGGCGGGGTTGAATGGTATCCATGGAATGATTTCTCTTGAGCGGAAGGGAGAAAGCACATGGACTTAGCCGAACAGCAAATTAACGC
>CAUYUJ010015583.1:149939-177439 GCA_963575745.1 Prorocentrum cordatum | reverse complement strand
GGGAGCCTCTGAACCTGTCGGGGGCCTCCTGGAAGCAGGTTCGAAGCATTTTGGGGGCCGATTTGGGGCTTCTCGGGGCCTCCTTTGGGCCTCTTGGGGGTCTCCTGGGGCCTCTTGAGGGGCCTCCTTGGGGCCTCCTGGCGGCCTCTTGGGGCGGAAGGCTCGAGCTTGCGGTTCGTGGTCCCCCTCTGGGCCCCCTCTTGGGCCCGTCTTGGGGCCCTCTTGGGCCATCTTGGGCGCCTCTTGGGCCGTCTTGGGGCCCTCTTGGGCTGTCCTGGGGCCCTCTTGGAAGCTTCTTGGGCCGTCTTGGGGCGGTCTTGGGCGCCTCTTGGGCCGTCCTGTAACGTCGGAAAGCCCAAAAGGCGACTTTGTGAAAAATGTACGTTTTACGAAGGGAATGGGTCAATTTTTGCGTCTAGGGGCCCTCTTGGGACGCATGTTGGAGGCTTCTTGGGGCGTCTTGGGGGCGTCCTTGGACGTCTGGGGTCTCCTGGGGCCTCTTGAGGGGCCTCCTGGGGGCCTCCTGGCGGCCTCTTGGGGCGGAAGGCTCGAGCTTGCGGTTCGTGGTCCCCCTCTGGGCCCCCTCTTGGGCCCGTCTTGGGGCCCTCTTGGGCCATCTTGGGCGCCTCTTGGGCCGTCTTGGGGCCCTCTTGGGCTGTCCTGGGGCCCTCTTGGAAGCTTCTTGGGCCGTCTTGGGGCGGTCTTGGGCGCCTCTTGGGCCGTCCTGTAACGTCGGAAAGCCCAAAAGACAACTTTGTTGAAAATGTACGTTTTACGAAGGGAATGGGCAAATTTTTGCGTCTAGGGGCCCTCTTGGGACGCATGTTGGAGGCTTCTTGGGGCCTCTTGGGGGCGTCCTTGGACGTCTGGGGTCTCCTGGGGCCTCTTGAGGGGCCTCCTGGGGGCCTCCTGGCGGCCTCTTGGGGCGGAAGGCTCGAGCTTGCGGTTCGTGGTCCCCCTCTGGGCCCCCTCTTGGGCCCGTCTTGGGGCCCTCTTGGGCCATCTTGGGCGCCTCTTGGGCCGTCTTGGGGCCCTCTTGGGCTGTCCTGGGGCCCTCTTGGAAGCTTCTTGGGCCGTCTTGGGGCGGTCTTGGGCGCCTCTTGGGCCGTCCTGTAACGTCGGAAAGCCCAAAAGACAACTTTGTTGAAAATGTACGTTTTACGAAGGGAATGGGCAATTTTTGCGTCTAGGGGCCCTCTTGGGACGCATGTTGGAGGCTTCTTGGGGCCTCTTGGGGGCGTCCTTGGACGTCTGGAGGCCATCTTCAGCATCTCGGAGCCCTCTTGGAGGCCTCTTGGAAGTTTCTTGGGCCGTCTTGGGCGCTCCTGGGGCCGTCTTGTCTGACCGGGGAGGCCTCCGGCAAGCCCCGACGAGCCTCCGGGCCCCCCGGAGCCCACATTTGTGGTCGAGGTCCCGGCCCCGGGCCCCCGGACCCGGTGCGCCGTTATATGTATATATATATATATATATATATATATCTATGTGTGTGTGTGTGTGTGTATACACCCATAAAAAGGGGGTGCGTTCGAAGACAAAGAGGGCGGGTGCCGAGGGTTTAGGATATACGTGTTGACTGGCACGCGAGCAGATCGGAGGGAATCGTCTGAACATGGTTGTTGATTTTTTTGGCGTTGTTGTGGCTGTTTTTCGCCCCTCACCGGTGCATATCATTTTTCTCAATCAAAGTGTGCCCCTCGACGCTCGCACCCTGTTTTTTGTCAGGGAAAGTCTTGATGCTCAAACTGTGCCCCTGGCCCCCTGGATTGCAACAACAACAACGGCTCCCGCTTGGGACTTCCTCTAAATTTACTCAGCCCCCCCGCCCCCGCCTGAGAATTCTTTTTAAGTTGCTCAAGATCGGTGCTCCCGCTTGTGATTTCTTCGCAATTTAGTCGTGACCCCCGCTCCCATCTGAGATTTCCTTACAATTTACTCAGGAACGGCGCTCCCGCTTGAGACTTCCTCGCAATTGAGTCAAGACTTCTTGCACTTTAATCAAGACCCCCGCTCCCGCCAGAGAACCCCTTCACATTTTACTCAGGAGTTGCGCTCTCGCTTGTGACTTCCATGCAATTTATTCAGCAATCGCTCTTTCGACGCTCAGGAAACACGCCGCGCCAAGGGCGCCGTCACAATTTACTTAGGAATCGCGCTGTCGCCATACTCAGGCATCCTGCTTGAATGTCCCACCCGCCCGACCCGCCCGTCAGGGGATCGCCCGCCTGTCGTGGGCTCCCGCCCGAGACTTCCTTCAGGAACGGCGCTTTCGCCTAGGTCTTCCTCGAACGTTCACGCTCTTATCTTCCTGCTCCTCCTCCCTCTCCCTCCTCCCTCCTCCCTCCTCTCCTTCCTTCTCTCTCCCTTCTCTCTTCCCTCATCCTTGTGCCTCTCTGCCCTATCCCCTCTCCCTCCTCTCCCTCCTCCCTTCTCCCTCCCCTCTTCTGCCTCCTCCCTCCCTCTTTCTCTCTCTCTCTCTATCCCCTCTCTCTTTCTACTTTTTTTTTTTTTTTTTTTTCTATCTCTCTCTCTGCCTCTAATCAACCGCTCCCCTCTTCGCTACTTTTCTCCTGGCGTTTTTCGTCTTCCTTCTACCCTCCCCCTCCCTTCCTCCCGCTCTCCCTCGTTCTCCCCCTCCTCTCTTTGCAGGGCCCACACCATTTCCAATGGCGGGCAAATGTACGCCCACGAAGGATTGTCCGCCCGTTCAGGTTTGCCCGCCTGTCTAAGCCCGCCGCCCCCCGCAAAGAGAAATGATCCCCCCAAAGGGGGTGTGACCGAAGAAAAAAAAGGTGGGTATCGAGGGTGTGGGGAACTCGTTTTGAGTTACACAGGGGCAAGTAAGAGCGGACAGTCTTATACTGATTGTTGTTTTTGTGTTGTTGTTGTTGTTGTTGTTGTTGTTGTTGTTGTTGTTGTTGTTGTTGTTGTTGTTGTTGTTGTTGTTGTTGTTGTTGTTGTTGTTGTTGTTGTTGTTGTTCTGGTTGCTGGTGTTGTGTTGTTGTTGCTGCTGCTGTTGTTTTGTTGTTGTGGCACTCTCACTACTGAAGAATAACTAAGTTGGATCCCCCCTCCGGTGCACGTTTTATTTTTCGGTTGAAGTGCACCTCCCGGCGCTCGCACCCTGTTTTGTATCAGGGGAAGTCTTCCTCCTCAGATTGTGCCTTTGGCCCCCGGTTTACAACAACAGCGGCTCCCGCCTGAGACTTCCTCACAATTCAGCCAGGACCCTTGCTCCCGCCTGAGACCTCCTCGCATTTTATTCAGGAATCGCGCTCTCGCTTTGGACATCCTTACAACGTATTCGGGAATCGCTTTCCCGGCGCTCTTGAGTCGCGTTCTCGTTGGAGACATGCTTACAATTTACTCAAGATTCGCGTCCTTGCGTGGGACATTCCGCAATTTACCCAAGCGCCGCGCCCCCTACATTTAGGCGTCCAGGAGTCGCGTTCACGCTTTGGACTCCCTCACATATTATTTAGGAATCGGGATCTCGCTGGCCTTCGTGGGCCCGTTGCAACCCTTCGTGGCCCCCTCGCTGCCCTTCGTGGGCCCGTTGCAGCCCTTCGTGGCCCTTTCGCTGCTCTTCGTGGCCCCGTTGCAGCCCTTCGTGGCCCCCTCGCTGCCCTTTGTCGCCCCGTTGCAGCCCTTCGTGGCCCCCTCGCTGCCCTTTGTCGCCCCGTTGCAGCCCTTCGTGGCCCCCTCGCTGCCCTTCGTGGCCCCGTTGCAGCCCTTCGTGGCCCCGTTGCCGCCCTTCGTGGCCCCTTCGCTGCCCTTCGTGGCCCCCTCGCTGCAGCCCTTTGTGGCCCCCTCGCTGCCCTTTGCGTCCCCGTTGCCGCCCTTCGTGGCCCCGCCGCTGCCCTTCGAAGCCCCTTCGCTGCCCTTCGAGGCCCCCCAGATATGTATGCCCTTTGTGGGCCCCCGCTCGTTCGCGCCCATCGTGGCCCCAAATGCATGCCCTTCGTGGCCCCGCTGTCGCCCTTCGTGGCCCCCTCTCTGCCGTTCGTGGCCCCGTCGCTGCCCTCAGTGGCCTCGTCCTTGCCCTTCGCGGCCCAATATACGTATGCCCTTCGTGGCCCCCACTCGTTCGCGCTCGTCGTGGCCCCATGTGCATGCCCTTCGTGGCCCCGCTGTCGCCCTTTGTGGCCCCCTCGTCGTCCTACGTGGCCCAGTTGCTACCCTCAGTGACCTCGTCGTTGCCCTCTGTGGCCCCGCATTATATGCCTTTCGTGGCCCCCGCTCGTTCGCGCCCGTCGTGGCCCCATACGCATGCCCTTCGTGTCCCCGCTGTCGCTCGTCGTGGCCTATTTCGTGCCCTTCGTGGCCCTGCTGTCATTCTCTCTCTCTCTCTCTCTCGCTCTCGCTTTCGCTCGTCGTCGTCCTCGTCGTCGCCGTCGTCGTCCTCGACGTCGTCGTGGTCGTCGTGGTCGGTCCCCTACCCGTCCCTCTTGGGGTCGGGTTGCCACCGATCAGCGCTGCCGCTGGTCAGGCCGACGGTCCGCGGCCGCCCCGCCGCTTGCCGGGGCCCGGCCTGCAGGGAGAAAACGGTATACCCCCCAAGAGGGGTACGATCGAAAACGAAGGGGGCAGGTATCGAGGATTTGGGAACTATGCTGTAACGGGCACTCGAGCAGATACGAGCGAACAATTTAAACTGATCGTTGTTGTTGTTGTTGTTGTTGTTGTTGTTGTTGTTATTGTTGCTGATGTTGTTGTTGTGGTTGTGGTGTGGTTCTGGCTGTTGTTCTTGTTGTTGTTGTTGTTGTTGTTGTTGTTGTTGTTGTTGTTGTTGTTGTTGTTGTTGTTGTTGAGTTCAGCGCTGCAGAAGAATTATTCTTGACCCCCCTCCGGTGACCATTTTGTTTGTTTTTTCAATTGATGTGCTTCCCCCGGGGCTCGAACCCTGTTTTTTCTCAGGGGAAACCACTGGGCTCAAGCTGTATTGTTGGTCCCCGGATTACAAGAACAACGAATCCCGCTTAAGACTTCTTTGCAATTTAGCCAGGACCCCCGCTCCCGATTGAGTCTTCTTCGCATTTTATTCAGGCATGGCTATATCGCTTGGGGCTTCCTTAGAGTTTATTCAGGAATCGCCCTCTCGGCGCTCTGGAGTCGCGCTCTCGCTGGGGACTTGCTTGTAATTTACTAAAGAATCGCGCCCTTGCGTTGGAATTCTTAGAATTTGCTCGAGCGCCGCGCTCCCGACACTCTGGCACCCATGAGTCGCGGTCACGCTTAGGACTAGGGCTCCCTCACAGCTTACGTATTTAGACATCGGGATCTCGATGGCCTCCGTGGCCCCGTTGCAGCCCTTCGTGGCCCCCTCGCTGCCTTTCGTGGCCCCATACATCTATGTTCTTCGTGGCCCTCGCTCGTTCCTGCCCTTCGTGGCCCCGTTGCAGCCCTTCGTGGCCCCCTCGCTGCCCTTCGTGGACCTGTTGCAGCCCTTCGTGGCCCCCTCGCTGCCCTTCGTGGCCCTCCTTGGCCCTTTCGCTGCTCTTCGTGGCCCCGTTGCAGCCCTTCGTGGCCCCCTCGCTGCTCTTCGTGGCCCCCTCGCTGCCCTTCGTGGCCCCTTCGCTGCCCTTCGCGGCCCCGTTGCAGCCTTTCGTGGCCCCTTCGGTGCCCTTCGTGGCCCCTTCGCTGCCCTTCGCGGCCCCGTCGCTGCCCTTCGTGGCCCCGTTGCAGCCCTGCGTGCCCATTTCGCTGCCCTTCGTGGCCCCATACATGCCCTTCGTGGCCCCCGCTCGTTCGTCCCTTCGTGGCCCCGTTGCTGCCCTCAGTGGCCCCGTCCTTGCCCTTCGCGGCCCAATATATGTACGTCCTTCGTGGCCCCCGCTCGTTCGCGCCCGTCGTGGCCCCATGTGCATGCCCTTCGTGGCCCCGCTGTCGCCCTTTGTGGCCCCCTCGCCGTCCTACGTGGCCCCGTTACTACCTCAGTGGCCCCGTCGTTGCCCTCTATGGCCCCGCATTAGATGCCTTTCGTGGCCCCCGCTCGTTCGCGCCCGTCGTGGCCCCATACGCATGCCCTTCGTGGCCCCGCTGTCGCCCGTCGTGGCCCCCTTCCTGTCCTTCGTGGCTCCGCTCTCTCTCTCGCTCTCGCTCTCGCTTTCGCTTGTCGTCGTCGTCGTCGCCGTCGTCGTGGTCGGTCCCATGTCCGTCCCTCTTGGGGTCGGGTTGCCACCGATCAGCGCTGCTGCTGGTCAGGCCGACGGTCCGCGACCGCCCGCTTGCCAGGGCCCGGCTTCCAGGGAAGAAACATATACCCCCCAAGAGAGGTACGATCGAAAACGAGAAGGGCGGGTATCGAAGGTTCGGGAAACGTGAATGACACTCGAGCAGACAGGAGTGAACATATTTAACTGATTGTTGATATTATTGTTGTTGTTAGTGCACTTTTGCTATTGTAGATCGTAATTGTCAATCCCCCCTCCGAGGCGCATGCTTTTTATCAATTGAGGTGCCCTTCCCGGGGCTCGCCCCTTTTTTTGATCAGGGAAAGTTTTGGGTCTCAGAATTGGGTTGTTGGCTCCCGGGTTACAGCAACAGAGACTCCCGCCGGATATTTCCTCACAATTCATTACAACATCGCGATTTCGCGCAGGATCTCTTCACATTTTTACCAGGATCGCCATCTCGCGTGGGATTTCCTAGCAATTTTTTCAGGCGCCGCGCCCTTGACACCCAGGAATCACGCTCTCGCTCTGGCCTTTCTCACGATTTCTTTTGGATTCGCGCTATCGCTCGACACGTCCTCGCGATTCATGCAGGACGCACGCTTCAGCAACCCGCCTGCTCGACCTGGCCGCCTGGGCCCGCCTTCCGACCCGCCCGTTAGGGTCTACCCGCCCGATTTGCCCGTATTTTTCTCCTAGCCTCCTCCTGCTATTCCCTCTCGTGCTCCACCCTCCTCCCTCCCCCTTGCCCCTTCCATCCGTCCTCTCTTCCCATGCCCTGGGGGCTGCACGACATACACGTTGCAGGTGAGAAAGGTATACCCTGATGGGGGTACGATCGAAGGCGAAAAGGGCGGGTACCGAGGGTTTGGGACGTACGTGTTGAATGGCACGCGAGCAGATAGAAGCGAACCGTCTTAAGATTGTTGTGGTTGTTGTCGTCGTCGTCGTCGTTGTCGTTGTCGTTGTTGTTGAACATTATTAATTCTAAAGAATAATTATTGTTGGGACCCCTGGTGCACGGCCCCCCTGCGCCGCCTAGGCCGCAGCTACATTTTCATCATTTTCGTGAGGAAGCCTCAGGTAATTCGATGTGATCAAGATCCGGTTGTTTTGTTCCCCCCCGCTTTCCCTTGCAAAAAACACTATAAAATGACATTTCTTGTTCTAATATAATCAAATTTCAAGAATCCCTTGCAAAAAATAAGGTAAAGTGGACATTCGCGCGCGCAAGACGAAATCCTTCCAAAAGCTTAGTGTTCGGAGCGATTTTAACATAAAAACATCAAAAAACCAATGGTTTTTCAACAAAAAAATGTCAAAATCTCATCCCGCGCGCTCTTGCGGATTCGTAGGAAAACCAACACTTTTTAAACATTTCTGTCAAACGGGCTTTTGCGAGCAACTTTTTCGAACTTCTGCGACAACGGTTGCGCACCTGCCAGGGCCATCATCCCTGTCAAATAATACCATGCGGGACACATTCGTTTTTTTGCGCGCGCACGCCGAAATCTCCAAAAACCATTGGGTCCTCGAAAAACACCTGCACGTCTTCCCTTGCGAGTACGTATCATGTGTATCATGTGTATCATGTACCATATGCATCATATGCAACAGATGTTCTGTGGAAGGCTTAACAACTTCTGTGGGTTAACAAGGCTTAACAACGTCTGTGGGTGTACGAACGTAGGCTTAACAACTTCTGTGGGTGTGTACTCCACGCCAGTGTAGTAGCCACGGTCGTCCGCAGGCCACGAAGTGAAGTGTCCGAACGTCATAGGGCGGGAAGCTGGGTGTGGGTGGTGGCGAAGAGTCGTGTGGATATTTGGTAGAGCTTGCACTGCCCCCCCACAAAGTGGGGGTATTGGCTGGCGTCGCAGGAAAACCCTGGCACTGGTGAGAACACTGAGCGTTCGGGTAAAGTGATTGTTGTTGTTGTTGTTGTTGTCGTTGTTGTTGTTTTTCCCCATATCCTAAGGATTGGGGTTCTTGTTATTACTCTGACGCCTCCCACTCCTCCTCCTCCTTCTTCCTCCCGCCTCCCGCCTCCCTCCTCCCAATGATAATCACCAGATAAGACAAGACAAGATAAGCTACTATAAGATAAGATAAGATAGCACAATATATGATAATGTAAGATAAGATATATGACAAGGTAGGATAATATATAAGATAAGTCAGCCTATGGAGTAATAAGATAAGACACTATATGATGCGATAAGATGAGTTGATATAAGATAAGCTAAGACAAGATAAGATATTTCAAGATAAGATAAGATAGAGGGTAATCAAGGTAAGATACGATAGGACTCGATAAGATAAGATGAGACTCACTCTCGCTCAGACTCACTCACAGTCACATTCACTCACACTCACACTCTCTCATGATCACAAAACGCTGCCAGGGACATCATTTGGGAGCCCCAAGGGGGAGCCACCCTGGCTGATCTCACGAGCCCGTTCGCGCCGATTTTGGTGGGACGCCTCAGCTAGAATTGCCGTTTGGCCTCCCCAACATGTATCTCTTGAGAGCCTCATGGTCACAAAACGCTGCCAGGGGCATCATTTGGGAGCCCCAAGGGGGAGCCACCCTGGCTGATCTCACGAGCCCGTTCGCGCCGATTTTGGTGGGACGTCTCAGCTAGAATTGCCGTTTGGCGCCCCCAACATGTATCTCTTGAGAGCCTCATGGTCGCAAAACGCTGCCAGGGGCATCATTTGGGAGCCCCAAGGGGGAGCCACCCTGGCTGATCTCACGAGCCCGTTCGCGCCGATTTTGGTGGGACGTCTCAGCTAGAATTGCCGTTTGGCCTCCCCAACATGTATCTCTTGAGAGCCTCATGGTCACAAAACGCTGCCAGGGGCATCATTTGGGAGCCCCAAGGGGGAGCCACCCTGGCTGATCTCACGAGCCCGTTCGCGCCGATTTTGGTGGGACGCCTCAGCTAGAATTGCCGTTTGGCGTCCCCAACATGTATCTCTTGAGAGCCTCATGGTCACAAAACGCTGCCAGGGGCATCATTTGGGAGCCCCAGGGGGGGTCCACCAGGGGCTTCATAGTCACCAAACGCTGCCAGGGGCAGCATTTTGGCTTCCCAAAGAGGAGTCGACCCGGGCCTCCTAGTCGCCAGACACTGCCAGGGGCACCATTGGGATTCAGACTCGCACCCAGACTCACTCATACACAAGCTCACTCACACTCAGATTCATTTCTTCAGAGTCAGGCACACACAGACGTACCCATACTCAGACTCACCCACACTCAGGCTCACCTAACCCAGACTCCGTCAGAAGCCAGTAGCGAAGAGAGCAGAGAGGAGAGAGAGAGAGAGAGCGAGAGAGAGAGAGAGAGAAAGAGAGAGAGAGAGAGAGAAAGAGAGAGAGAGAGAGAAAGAGAGCGGGAGAGAGCGAGAGAAAGAGAGAGAGAGAGAGAGCGCACGAGCGCGAGCGCGAGCGCGAGCGCGAGCGCGAGCGCGAGCGAGAGAGAGAGAGAGAGCGAGCGAGCGAGCGAGCGAGCGAGAGAGAGAGAGAGAGAGAGAGCGAGGAGAGAGAGAGAGAGAGAGGAAGATAGAGAGAGAGAGAGAGAGAAGGAGAGAAAGAGAGAGAGAGAGAGAGAAAGAGAGAGAGAGAGAGGAAGTGAGAGAGAGGGAGAGGAAGAGAGGAGAGAGTGAGAGAGAGAGAGAGCAAGCGAGAGAGAGAGAGGCAGCGAGAGAGTAGGGTGAGGAGGATGAGAGATGAGAGGGAGAGAGAGAGAGAGAGAGAGAGAGGAGAAGGAGAGAATGAGTGAAGAGAGAGAGAGAGCAAGAGAGAGAGAGAGAGAGGCAGGCGATGAGAGGGGAGAGGAGAGAGAGAGATGGAGGAGATGAGAGCGGAAGGGAGAGAGAGAGAGAGGGGGAGGGGGAGTTAGAGAGGAGACAGGCCGAGCGAAAAGAGAGAGAGAGAGAGAGAGGAGAGGGAGAGAGAGAGTGAGAGTGATAAGATGAGAGAAGAGCAGAAGAGAGAAGGGAAGAGAGAGAGAGAAGATAGAAGATTAGATGAGAGAGAAGAGAGGAGAAGGAAAGAGAGAGAGAGAGAGAGAGAAGTGTGAGAGAGGGGGGGGGACGAGAGAGAGAGAGCGAGAGAGAGAGTGTTAGTGAGAGAGAGATGTGAGAGAGAGTGAGAGAGAGAGAAGAGAGAGAAGCGAAGAGAGAGAAGAGGAGAGGATAGATAGAGGAGAGATGAGAGAGAGAGAGGAGAGAGTAGCCGAGAGACAGAGAGAGGGATGAGAGAGAGAGATATGAGAGACATGAGAGAGATGAGAGAGAGAGAGAGAGAGAGAGAGAGAGAGAGAGAGAGAGAGAGAGAGAGAGAGCGAGAGACGAGAGAGAGAGAGAGAGAGAGAGCAGAGAGAGAGAGAGAGAGAGAGAGAGCGGGAGAGAGCGAGGGAGAGCGAGAGAGAGCGAGAGAGAGCGAGTGAGAGCGAGAGAGAGAGAGAGAGAGAGAGCGAGAGAGAGCGACAGAGAGCGAGAGAGAGCAAGAGAGAGCGAGAGAGCGAGAGAGAGAGAGAGAGAGAGAAGAGAGAGAGAGAGAGAGAGAGAGGAGAGAGAGAGAGAGAGATAGAGAGAGAGAGAGAGAGAGAGAGAGAGAGAGAGAGAGAGAGAGAAGAGAAGAGAAGAGAAGAGAAGAGAAGAGAGAGAGCGAGAGAGAGAGAGAGGGAGAGTGAGAGAGAGAGGAGAGAGCAGAGAGAGAATAGAGAGAGAGAGAGAGAGGAGAGAGAGAGAGAGAGGCAGAGATAGAGGCAGAGAGAGAGAGGCACAGAGAGAGAGGCAGAGAGAGAGAGAGGCAGAGAGAGAGAGGCAGAGAGAGAGGAGAGAGAGAGAGGCAGGGAAAGAGAGGCAGAGACAGAGAGAGGGCAGAGAGAGAGAGAGAGAGACAGAGAGAGCAGAGAGAGAGAGAGAGAGGCAGCTCAGTCACACTTAAATCCAGATTCGTCCTCACCGAGTCCCACCACCAAGGGAGCGCCAGCAAGGAGATGCACATATGGGGATCCCCACGCAGTGAATAATTCTTGACGTTGTTCTTGTTTTTGCTGTTGCTTCGGAGTTTGATATCTATATAGATCTTGAGATTGATGTTGGTGATGATGATGACGATGATGATGGCGATGATGATGATGATGATGATGATGATGATGATGATGATGATGATGATGATGATGATGATGATGATGATGATGATGATGATGATGATGATGATGATGATGATGATGATGATGATGATGATGATGATGATGATGATGATGATGATGATGATGATGCATGATTGATGATGATGATGATGATGATGATGATGATGATGATGATGATGACGATGATGATGATGATGATGATGATGATGATGATGATGATGATGATGATGATGATGATGATGATGATGATGATGATGATGATGATGATGCAGATGATGCAGATGATGCAGATGAGGCTGAGCATTGCAATGCCGGTGATGCGCCAGAATTTGACACGGGGTCCGGGGAGTTTATAACATGGTGACCCTCCCATTCCTTGATCCCATCCACATATCTCACTCCGAATCCTGAATACCAGGTTATCGGATGATTGCTGTTGGTCTGCCATCCGATTCGGGATGCTCGGCCCGGAGAAACCGAGGTGATCCGGGGAATGCCACAGGTAACCACCCGGGACTCGTTCCTCGAGCTCCTGAGGAGGGAAGGCTTCGAGAAGCAGTATGATCCGGGGTGCTCGCGCAGTTCCGCTGGCGCCCGAGAGGGGGGGGAGTCGTGAGGGTCCTCTGGCCTGCAGGGCTGCCCCAGGGGAGTGTCCAGTGATGCGGTGGGTAAGGGAGGAACTTTGCCCGGGTCACCGTGCTTGGAGTAGCGGGAGGGGCTGGGGATGAGGCCGAGCTGGAGGAGGAGGCCGAACTGGACGAATATGCGGAGGGTGATGAGGAAGCAAGCGGAGGAGGAGGAACAGGAGGAGGAGGAGGAGGAGGAGGAAGAGGAGGATGAGGAAGAGTCCGTAGCCACTTTGGCTCAGGGGGCAGCTTTGCTGCCCTGGGGGCTTGAATCTGTCCGCAAAGGGGCTGGCTCGAATGCCCCAAGGATTTCTCTTCACGATCCCCTTGCCCACAGCCTTCAGTGGTACGTGAGGGATTTCTGCTTCTCATGTACTCTTCGTTGTTGGATCTTCTGCCCGGGCAGAAACAACATCTGAGTAGCGAGGATGCAGCCAGACTCGCGAGGGAACTTGAGGCAACGCCCACGCTCTAAGAACGTCTTCCACGTGGTTCGGCCAAGAGCGGCAGCCCAGCGGAGCCGCAACCGTGCTCGCCAGGGTTGTCAAAGTGGAGCTTTTCATGCTGCTGATGATCATGATGCAGAGCTGGTCCTCGAGCCCTTTCGGCGGTGAAGACGACCTATGCCAGTGCGTCGACGACACGAGGCCGTCGTTGCTGGCCGCAATCTCAGCTGTGCAAGCCTCCGTCTCAGGTCTGGCAGCCACAGTGCAGTCTCCATGCCAAGGCCCATCTCGTCAAGTGGAGCAGACGATCGCCAGCGTTGAGTTCGTCAACAAGGCCACAGAATCTTGCGTGGAGGTTCTCGGACGCAAGGTTGAGCAGCTGTCGGCCATCTTGGGCATCTTGCAGAGCGAAGCTCCCGCCGCGCCCGTGCAGCAGTTTCCCAGCTTCGACAGGGCGCCCGACCCTGCGGCCATCGTGTGGCGCACAGAGGACAACGTGGACAAGCGGGAAATCTTGGCCCCCTTTTGTGCTTAGCGTCGTCGGAGTATGCTCACCGACCACGGCATTTAAGTGGAAGCGAAGCCAGTCTCGAGAATATTGCCGTGGCGCATCAAGGGCTCATCGCAGTACGCAGCGTGGAAGGAGGACATGGCATTGACAGCTCTCCGTGTCAACAGCGTGGAGGCACAACAGTGGAAATTCATGTCTCGGTGGACCATATCACCGTGTCAGATCAAAAGAAAGACCTCGTTCTCAAGCAGTGCCGAAGGTAGGTTGAGGACGCCCACTCGAACCACAAGTGCTTTGTCAACGAAGAGCGCGGTGAGTTATCCATCTCGTGGAAGCCGATCTTGCGATTGGAGCCCGCGCGGGCCGGCGAGCCGAAGGAACAGTTGGCGATGGGCAACATGCTGGCGCCCGGCTTCGACCGCCTGCGGATCCACGACCGCGTCCGGCCTTCCATCGGCGGCCGAGTGGATCCGCAGGGGGGTGGGTAACGCGTTGATCAGGCAGTGGCAATGAGCTCTTTCTCGACCTCGTCCCCTGTCTCTGGCCGCGTGGAAATCTCGTTCTTTTGTCCATCACTACCATCATCTTATTTCTCGCATTCTCGCCTACTGCTCTATGCTCCTAGTGCCGGTCTCTGTCGCTTGCGCGCAGGAAGCCTGAGGGCCCCCTGGCGAACTTGAATGGGGCTTCCCGTGCCATTTTCATAGGCCAGCTCATGACTTCTTTTTCTTTCTCGCCGCCCCCCCCAGCCCGTCGGCGGCTCGGTCGCTTCCCCCCCGAGTTCGTGGAGAGCCAGCCCCCCCGGACTCTATCGTGGTTGTCTTTTGGGGGGCTCATCGCGGGCAGAGTTTTGAACATTACAGTCGCGTATCTCCTCGACGTAGGAAGCAACCGTCGCGACGTCCACATCTTCGGGTTTGATTCCAGGACCAGGGGCAATCTTATCGATGTCATTGCAGGGGGTCGTCGTCGAGGCCGTAGAGATCCTAACCGAATCATTCGGGTCGTCTAAGGGGGACTTCAATGTTTCGGCGTGCCCTCCCGCCCCTTCTGCTTCCCTTGGCAGTGCTGGCCCGGGGGGCCCTGCGGCCCCGACGACTTCGCCGATTCCTGGATGGCGCGGGCAGCGCCGCGACGCACGGGACAGGTGCTTCCGGTCCCTCGTCGAGCCCTCTCGGCGGGTGAGCCCGCTTGCCCCTGGGCGGCCGGAGATGCGCTGTCTTTTGTGGGCTGGACTCTTCGCGTCTCTGCCAGGCAGGGCGCCGGCGCGGAGGAGGGAGAGGAGGAGGAGGAGGAGGAGGAGGAGGAGGAGGAGGCGGACGAAGAGGAGGAGAAGGAGGAGAGGAGGAGGAGGAGGAGGAGGAGGAGGAGGAGGAGGAGGAGGAGGAGGAGGAGGAGGAGGAGGAGGAGGAGGAGGAGGAGGAGGGAGGAGGAGGAGGGAGGAGGAGGGAGGAGGAGGAGGAGGAGGAGGGAGGAGGAGGAGGAGGAGGAGGAGGAGGAGGAGGAGGAGGAGGAGGAGGAGGAGGAGGAGGAGGAGGAGGAGGAGGAGGAGGAGGAGGAGGAGGCTGGTCGCCGCTGCCCGGGCCCGGGGGCTGTCGAGCGCGCTCCAAATATATCCGCGCGCGGCCGGCGGCGGCCGCGCAGCTGCGAGGGGGGGCCCCCGGCGTCCGAGAGAGCGGGCCGCCCCGGGATGTGCAAGTATCCACGTTGCCAAAGTTTCCGCCGCCCATATTCCAGCAATAACATATTCCAGCAATAGTGGGCGCGTCTGGGCCCAAACCCTGCTCTCGCTGGATTCCCGCCATCAGAGGATGAAAGATGTGGCCCGCGGTGCTCGCCGTCGTTTCGTTCTTCATGATCCGTTGAGTTCTCGTTTGTTTTATCGCTGTGACATCGATTGGCCGCGCTATCGTTCGAAGCGACTGCGTAGTGGTTGGGGGTTGACGTCGATCGCATGCGTGGGCAGGACAGTCCAGCATGAGTTTCCCGACGAGATTGGAGCCGACCAATGAACGCTCTGCATGCAGGGGCTGGCGCGCGCAAGGCGACGCTCGGGCCCGTCTTCAGGCTGCTGCCCCCGAGCGCGCCAGAGCTAAACTTCTGCGGCGACTCCGCGGGCTTCAACGGCCAGGTGAACTCCGGGGCAAGTTTCGCCGGCGATTACGTCGTCGTGGCCCGCGCCTGGATTTTGCGGTCGCGACCGACCCCGATCGCGTCCTCGCGGGGCTTGGATCGCGCCGGGGAGGAGTTCTCGGCCGGGCCGACGGGCGAGCGAGCGGCAGAACGGTGCGTCGAGGGTTTTCATTTCGCCAGCAGCTTGGCTGACCCCCCCCCCCGACCTCGGCCTCGTCGAGCGAGTCTCGCAGCGCCTGCCGCGGGGCGCGCCGGGGCCGGGCGGCCTGCCGCGCCGGGCGTGGCCCGCCCGCCCACGAGGCGCGGTTCTCCTTGGGGGCGCGTTGCGACGGGCTCTGTCAGGAAAGAGCGCGCTGCGCTCACTGAGCGAGCTGAAATGCGCCGCCCCCCCCATAGGCGTGGAGGCCCTGGGCGGAGCAGGCGAGCTCCGTCGTGAAGCCAGTGCCTTCCGGGGCCCTTGGGATCCAAGAGCGCAGGTCGTAAAATAATCATCAGCGCGTGTACTTTCCTGCTTCCTCGTGGGGACCTGGTGCTAGTCGGCCCCGTCAAGCGTGGCATCGTCGCTGGGCGTAATTTCGGATCCAACATCGTGGATCTTGATTCCAGGAGTGGACTCACTGGCATGTTAGAGCAAGCCGAGACTCGTTTTTTTCTTTTCGTTTCCTATGACCACGGACAGGCTTCTCTGTCTTGCGCGTTCCTGGGTTTCAAGAGTTTTGTCCCCCTTCCGCCTCCCCCCGCTCCTTTGGTTCCTTGGGCTGATCCATTCACTGCTGTCCTGCAGCGACCAAGTAGGTAGTGCCTGCCGTATTCTTTTCTATGCCACCTCGGGTCGGGCATTGTCCAGGTATGCCCAGCGTCGGGAGTCATTTGTGCATTCTCTACCACCCCCTCTATAGGGCATTCTAACGCCCATGTCAACGCCCCGAAGGGAGGGGTGGCGAGATGTTGTGCTGATGGCGTCGGCTCCTGCCTATTCCGTTGGAGCGCTCTCAAGAACATGCAAACCGTGCACGAGGCAGCCGAGCGCATGGGCAAGTTCAAGTTGAAACGCAAGAGCTGTCTCATCGCGCCTTCGTCGGGCCCGTTTTCGGATTCCGTGGCCTCCGAAATTCGCTCCCGGATCTTGGGCAACCTGAAATCCGTTCCTGGATCCTGGGCGACTGAAAGGCTGGGGAGTTTTGATGGGGCTGGGTGGGTCTTATCCGTCTCGTATATCTCCTTTGGCGAAGCACCATGGGCGCGGAGTTGTGCTGGCCGAGGCCAGGCCCACCGTGAGCCGTGGGACCCGTGGCCTTCCTGTGGAATTCCCGTGTCACCTCGGTCCTCTCGCACGTCTCCCGCTTTCTCCTCCTCCTCCTCCTCCTCCTCCTCCTCCTCCCCCTCCTCCTCCTCCTCCTCCTCCTCCACCTCCCGACAACTTGTGGCTTTTTGGAGCCAGCAGGGGCCCAACAGGAGCCCTGAAGCTTTCCCTCTTCCCCAGTGCTTTCCGCAGACGACGAGGGTCTATCATCTATTCGTGTCGCCCTGTTCTGCCTGCTGACCAAGGCGCCGTCGTCAGAAAAGCCTGGCTGCCATCATCAGGTGTGCTCTTCGGTCGTTCACGGAATGGCCGGTTCGTACGGGCGCCCTCAGAGACGGCCATCTTCGACCTTCTTCTTAGCTTCGCCTTCTCTGGCCGATTGTCTGTGCCCGGCTGGCGTTCAGGTGCGTTTGCCGAAGTCCCTGAGGAAGCCTCTCGTAGATTCTCCTCTCGCCCGAAATGGTTTGCTGCAGGTGGGTTGGCGGCCGATGCTTGGCCCGCCATTTCAGATGGCATCGAAAGAAGCTGCACAGAGCTATGGGTCAGGTGCTTCTCACCAATATATGCCCAGACTCTCTTCAGTGGATTTTCCAGCGCAGATTGCGCGCGTGGTTCCTTCGTTCCATGCACGCGATTGATCATATTGATTTGCCAGTGGCTCGTTGCCAATTCAGCCGAACGACCCACCTCACAGGCTACAGCAGCTCTGATGACCCTCTTAGGCGCTTGTGTGTGCAGCGAGGCGTTTTCAAGGCCAACGCAGGTGCATGCCAGGTTGAATAGCTCGTGGGGCCATCCGTGAATGCCCCAATTGTTCGCGATTTGAAGACCTGCTTGCTGCCGCTCTTGGCCGCGAGCTCCCACCCTGTCCGATTTCTCGCTTTGGTCTGCTCGATACGATCCGTCTCCCATCTCTCTTTCTTTTCTCGCCGCGGCCGCCGTTTTTTAAACTGTCGGAATGCGGCTGCCGACGTTAGCGGGCTGAGCTAGTTCGAATCCCTGCCATCATCCCGCAGGCCCGCACCGCCTTGCGCCGCGTCGAAGAGACACATACCCATGTCTTTTCTTTGGGTGCGTGCCAGCAGGAGGATGAACAGCAGGCACAAGAGGAATGGAAAGAAGAGGAAGAGGAGGAGGAGGAGGAGGAGGAGGAGGAGGAGGAGGAGGAGGAGGAGGAGGAGGAGGAATGGGGAGAAGGAGGGGGAGGTGGAGGAGGAGGAGGAGGAGGAGGAGGAGGAGGAGGAGGAGGAGGAGAGGAGGAAGAGGAGGAGGAGGCGGAGGAGGAGGATGATGATGAGGAGGAGGAGGAAGAGGAAAAGGAGGAGGAGGAGGAGGAGTAAACGGAGGAGGAGGAGGAGGAGGAGGAGGAGGAGGAAGAGTAGGAAAAGGGGATGGGTAATGAAAGGACGGAGAGGAAGATGAGGAGGACCGCCACGCTCTTGGGGCTAGTTGGCTCTTCCTGACGGTCACCATGAGTCGTGCCGACGAGCTTTGGGGACCGTTGGGGTCGGAGGGCAGTTCTGGAAACCTGTGTGGCCCTTCGCGCCCCCCCCCTCCAGAACAGGACTTTGGATTTCCTGGGAGAGGGGGACAGGGGGAGGTGGGACAGCCAATCATATCACATGCCATTTCACACCCGGCAGGTGGGGTTTGATGGATTTCGTGTATTTGCCCACCGACTTTGGTATGCAATGCTGTTTTGGATACGCGTTCGTCAACCTGGTCTCGCCCACGGCCGCGCAGCGTTTCCACGAGGTCGGAGGGGCGCAAACACCAAGACTGCACAGCGCGATTCTCTTGCATGTTGCACCCTCCCATCATGCCATCATGAACTGATTGCTGTAAGTGCGTGTGTGTGTGTTTGTTTGTTTTTGTGGGTGTGTGTTTGTTTGCGGGTCCGCCTGTTTTCTGAGCCCTCCGGCCGCCTGAGGCCCCGCTCGCCCGCGCCCTGTCTCCCCAATTAGGGCTACCCGCGTCCCGTGTAGCTCTTGACCGGACGGGGCCCGCTCCCGACCCGCAGACCAAAACAGTTTGTTTGCGCGTGTGTGCGTTTGTTGCGTGTGCGTTTGTTGCGTGTGCGTTTGTGCGCGTGCGTGTGTGCGTGCGTGCGTGCGTGTGTGTGTGCGTGCGTGCGTGTGTGTGTGTGTGTGTGTGTGTGTGTGTGTGTGTGTGTGTGTGTGTGTGTGTGTGCGTGCGTGCGTGCGTGCGTGCGTGCGTGCGTGCGTGCGTGCGTGCGTGCGTGTGTGCCTCCGTCCTTCCTCCGCACCGCCGCCGCGCGCGCGGCCTTTCGACCGCGAAAGGCGCGCGCGCGGCGTGCGCCTTCCCCCGTGCGGCTGGCCTCGCCGCCGCCCGCCGCACTCGGCCGCCGCCTCGCCGCCGCTGGCGCGGCGGGGGGCGGCCGCGGCTCTCCGCCGCCGTGCCGCCAGGTCCTCCTCCTCCTCCTGCCTCCTCCTCCTCTCCTCCTCCCCCTCCTCCTCCTCCTCCTCCTCTCCTCCTCCTCCTCCTCCTCCTCCTCCTCCTCCTCCTCCTCCTCCTCCCGCCCGGCCACCCCGCTCTCCTTTCCGCCGCCGTGCCGCCAGGCCTCAGGAGGGAAAAAAAACACACAGACACAGTCAATCGTCGATTCCCCCGGAAATATGGGAAGATGTGGGAAGTGGTGGGGAAGACAAAGACCCAGGAAAGAGGGGAAAATATGGGGGATCCTTTTATTTGTGTGTATTTATTTGTGTGTCCTGGGGCCCCTTCAAGGCCGCCAGGCCACCCCGCTCTCCTTTTCCTGCCAGGAGCAGCGCTACGGGGGGGGGGATCGGGCGAAGAGAACTATGCTCATGTCGGGCGTGTCCCCCTATAGGGGGGATTTTCGACGAAAAACAAAAAATACACCAAACATATCCCAAAAAGGTCCACAAATAGTAACAAAATAGTCCCTGGACTATTTTTGGAGTTTTTTTTTTTTGGGGGGGGGGTATTTTTTTCAGTCGACAATCCCCCTGTATGGGGACAGGCCCGACATAAAACTATGCACATGCACCGATCCTGGCAAGGCCCATCCTTGACACAGGACCTGTGCATATGCCTTCCTGGCCAAGGTCGGAGGGCGTGTGCACCGATCCTGGGCTCAGGATGGGCCTGGCCAGAATCGGGGTATGTGCACAGTTCTCTTTCCTCTAGAAGGTGAGAAGGAGAAGGCCCTTCTCAGAAGGGGGGAAGGCCCTTCCTCCTTCTCCCTCTTTTCCCTTCTCCCTCCTTCTCCCTCCTTCTCCTCTCCTTCTCCCTCCTTCTCCTCTCCTTCTCCTCTCCTTCTCCTCTCCTTCTCCCTCCTTCTCCTCTCCTTCTCCTCTCCTTCTCCTCTCCTTCTCCTCTCCTTCTCCCTCCTTCTCCTCTCCTTCTCCTCTCCTTCTCCTCTCCTTCTCCCTCCTTCTCCCCTCCTCCTCCTTCTCCCTCCTTCTCCCCTCCTTCTCCTTCTCCCCTCCTTCTCCTCCTCCCTCCTTCTCCGAGGGAGAAGGCCCTCTAGACTCGGCGCTTTCCCAGCCTCCAGCGGCCGCGCCTCGCCGAGGGCACGCCCGGGGGTGCCCAGATCGTGGCCAGCGGCCGCTGGAGAGCCGAGCCATGGCGCGAGGGGCAGGGGGCGACGCTCGGGGGGGCGTGCTCCGGGGGGGTGCATCGAACCCTATGGTTCAGTCGGGCCTGTCCCCCTCTACAGGGGGAATGCTCAAGAGTAGTCAAAACATAGTCTGGGGATCATTTTTTTAAAAGGATGTTTGAGCATTTTGGATGGTATTTTTGGGGGTATTCTTTATTCTTCGTCGAAGATCCCCCTGTAGGGGGACAGGCCCGACGTAACCCTATTGCCCACTGATCGCGCACAGGGGCCTGATAGTCCCACCCCGCCCAGGAGCATGCGACACATCGCCGCTTCCAGGTCGATGCTTCCCCTGCTGAGCCGGCAGCCTGGGCCCCGTCCTCATCCTGGATGAGCTTGGCATCGCTCGGACGTGTGCATTTTTTTCTCGGCGAGGACCATCGAGGACCATCCTGGACCATCGAGCAAAAAAACATGCACGAAACCGAAAAAATGCACGGGAAATGGACGTCCGAGCGATGGCGAGTGAGGGCACCGTTGCCCCTCCTCCTAACGTCGACCCCTCATCCAGGATCAGGGTGAGGGGCAACGGTCAGCCCCTCATCCTGGATCCAGGACGAGTGCCAGGATGAGGGGCTGGCGTCGCCCCTCGCCCTGGCCCTCGTCCCGCCCCCCCGTCCTCTGCCGGGCCCGTTGGGTCGTTTGGCGGTCTCTCCTGCGCCCTGCTCCGCGTTCATTGGGCTTGACCTTCAGCGGAGCAAGAGGTCATGATGATAATGATGCGCTCCAGAATTTCCAAGTGTTCCAGGACCACCGATCCTTCCTGCTGCTCCGCACCAGCTGAGCCGCCAGATGCTGCTCGGGAACTCTTAGAACGCGGCCTGAGCCAGTCCTACCCTGACACCATTCTCGTCCCAGACTCGCCGGTGGCGTGGCGCGGCCTCTTCCGAGGCGGGACTCTATGCATGACCACCGCCTGGAGGGTCCGCTTTCGGAGCCTCGGCAGGTGGTGAATACGGACATGTTCGGGCCCCCGGGGGCCGAAACAGATCCACATCCGCCGCCCGTTGGGGCACCGGGACGTCGGTGCCCAGGCAGTGGGTGTGGACAGCTCCCCGCTGTGCGCCTCTGCAGTTGCCGTGTGCGGGCCGCCGTCGCTCGGCTGCCCGCCTCCGCCTCTCCCTCCCAGCCCCCGCCGCTCCCGGCTCTTCCTGGCCCGCTTCCCTCTGCTGCGCCCGCTCTGCTCCCTGCGGCCTCTCGGGCCATTGCTCGTCTCCTCGCAGGCCTAGAGGTTGACACCAGCAGCAATGTCGGCGGTGTGCCTCCACCGAGGGAGAAGGATCCCGATCTCAGTGGTGGTGGTAATCTTCTGGCTTCCAAGGTGGCCGAAATATCACCACCAACACCGAAATCTAGGATCATCTTCCCCCTGTGGAGGCCCCCCCCTGTGTTGGTGTTGGTGCCCATTCCCAGGCCTCAAATCTCCACGTCCACCTGGCTTGGCCTGCTGGTAGCGCTCGGTTTTTTTTTGTTCGTTCTTGTTTTTTTCCTGTTCCGCTTGCTCGCTCTGGCTGTTCCTTGCCACCCTGTCCTGTACCGCCTATTTTTTCCCCCAGGGTCGCCTCTGCGCCCATCAGGGGTATCGTTTCGCCACGCTGTTTCGCGAGGACGCCGATTCTTCGCAAATGCACCGCCCCGCTGCACTGCCCGCCTATTGGATTTTTTTTGTCGCGTCGGAGGAAAGCGTGTGTGTGTGTGTGTGTGTGTGTGTGTGTGTGTGTGTGTGTGTGTGTGTGTGTGAGTGTGTGTGTGTGCGTGTGCGTGTGCGTGTGTGTGTGTGTGTGTGTGTGTGTGTGTGCTGCGTGCTGGTGTCTGTGTGTCGGGTGTGTGTGTGGTGTGTGTGGTGTCTGTTGTGTCGAGAAACTCAGGGCGCGAGCGCGCTTGTTTGTTATGTGTGTGTGTGTTGTGGGTGTAGTGTGTGTTGTGTGTGTGGTGTGTGTGTGCGTGTCTTCTGTCTAGTCTGTCTGTCTGTCTGTCTGTCTGTCTTTTGTCTGTCTGTATGTCTGTCTGTGTGTCTGCTGGTACTGTCTGTATGTCTGTCTGTCTGTCTGTCTGTATGTTGTCTGTGACTGTGTTGGTTGTGTGTGTTGTGTATGTGTGTTTGTTTGTGTGTGTGGTGTTTGTTTGTTTGTTTGTGTGGGTGGTGTGTGTGTGTGTATATGTTGTTTGTGTGGTGTGTGTTGTTTGTGTGTGTTGTGTGTGTGTTCTGTGTGTGTGTTGTGTTGTGTGTGTATGTTTTGTGTGTGTGTGTGGTGTGTGTGTGGCTGTGTTGTGTTGATGTGTGTGTGTGTGTGTGTGTGTGTGTGTTGTGTGTGCGGGCGGGCGGGCGGGCGGGAGGGCGGGGCGGGCGGCGGGCGGGCGTGCTGCGTGCGTTGCGTGCGTTCCGTGTGTGTGTGTGTGTGTGTGTGTGTGTGTGTGTGTGTGTCGCGAATCGGGCGCGCGTGTGTCGTCGCATCCTTCCTCTCCTCCCGGTTGGCAGGGCGCCCCCCGGCTGGGCCTGCGGGTGCGTGCGCCGACACCTGGGCCCAGGGACTCTCGGAGCTTCCCTGGGGCCTCCCGCGCGCCCCCCTGGGTCCAGCGCGCCTTCCCCGGGCTCCCGCGCGCCTCCCCGCGGAGGAGGAGGAGGAGGAGGAGGAGGAGGAGGAGGAGGAGGAGGAGGAGGAGGAGGAGGAGGAGGAGGAGGAGGAGGAGGAGGAGGAGGAGGAGGAGGAGGAGCAGGAAAGTCCCGCGTCGCTGAAAGGGATCGCTCCAAGACGCCCAAGATGGCCCGAGCTCTGTCCAGGGCCGGTCGCGTGAGGAGGGCGCCGAGATGGGCGTGGGTACCGACGGCAGAGTGAGGGGGGAGGAGGGAAGGAGAGGAGGGGGAGGGGAGGAGGAGACGAGGCGGAGCGCGGCGCCGCGGACTCAGAACCAGACCCACCACCTTGGGAGGGCTTGGAAAGACGGCGACGCCCTGACTCGGCCCCCAGAACCCTCCCGGGGTCCATCCTGGCCCCGTATTTCGAGTCACGACGTTCCAGCCTACTTTGGCCTTGACCACCAGAAAGAATGTCGAGCACCAAGAAAGTACCGAAAACGGAGAGTTTTCACGTGTCAGGCCCTGGGAGGCGATACTCGCTCGACACCCCGCCAGCATGTCGGGCAGACACTGCTTCGGTATTCTTCTGGGTGCTCGAGATGACTTCTGGGATGTGGCCCTTACGTAAGCTATGGGCAACAGAACTGCTGTCGAGGCGGATCCAGCCGTGGCGACGAGGAGCCTGCAGGAGTGAGGAGGGAACAAAAACAAAGACACAATTAATCCTCGATTCCCCAGAAAATATGGGAAAATATGGGACTTGGGGGGCAAGACAAAAACCCATAATATATATATATATATGAAAATATGGGGGAGCTTCTTATTTGTGTGTACTTATCTGTGTGTCCCAGGGCCCTTTCAAGGAGGCGCGAAGAGGACGACGGACGCCAGGCAGAGCCGGCCCAGCGGCCCTGGATGTCGGGTGACGGCTCGGGCCTCCGGCGGCCGGGGGGCACGAACTTGGGCACACTCCCGGAGCGCTCTCGGTGAGGCGCCGCGCCTGGGAAGCATCCCGGAGCCTCTTTGGAGCCTCCAGTTGGAGGCTTCAAGATTGCCACCAACACCCAAAACAGGGGGGGTGCGCCCACTGGGGGAGGGTGATCATAGATTTCGGTGCTGGTGGCAATACTTCGGCCGCCTAGGAAGGCCAGAATAGTACCACCATCACCGATATCGGGATCATCTCCCCTCGGTGGAGGCACACCGCCGATTTTGGTGTTGGTGTCAACCTCTGGGCCTGCCATCCAGGGACCGAAGACCGCGTCCGACGGCTGCCAGCCTCGAGCCGCTGGGTGCCCTTGCCAGGAGGAGCCGCCGTGGTCTCGGCTGGCCCTTCTCCGGCCCCCTTCCCCGCGGCGTCGCGTCGGCCCGCTGCGTGGGGGGCCGCAGAAGGGGGGGGTCCGGCCGGGGCCCGGCTGCGTGGCCCCCCTCGCGAGGTGTTCGCGGGCTTCTCCAAGTGGAGCGTGCCCTGGGAATCCGAGGCCAGCGGGCCTGCCTCGAGCCCCGCGCCTGCTGCTGCTGCTGCTCCTCCTCTTACTCTTGTTATTCTTCTTCCTCTCCTTCTTCTTCTTCTTCTTCTTCTTCTTCTTACTCCTCCTCCTCCTCGTCCTCCTCCTCCTCGTCATCCTCGATCCACACCACTGGCCTGCTGTGGTCGTGCAAGGACGTCCACTTGCCGCGGTTCGCTGTTTGCATCAGTGACCAGCGGCTCACCTGCCTCCTCCAGTGCCACGTCCTGTTTGGACTGCCTTGAGGAGTGCGATCTGTCGGTGATATCATGCTCCTCTTGCGGCCTGGTGCTCTGTTTGGATTGCGCTTCGAAGGCCGTGCAGCGGCGGTAAATCGTACCATGTTGACTCGTCTCTGGCGGCGTACTCCAGGATCGAGGTTATCCTGGTCTCGTCTCAGGTGGCGTACTCCATGTAATCACGGTGTCTCCTGCTGGTAAGTGTACGCCTCGTTCGTGGCCGTCTCCTTCGTCGCGGTAGGTGAACTCACGCCTCAGGTGGCCTCACCCCACCACCTGAGTGTAAGGCGGGGTAGTCTCGCGTTGATCTCAACAAAAAACGTTCTTTCCCTCACCCCTCCTCTTCACACCTCCGCCTCATCCCTCCTTCCTCTTCCTCCTTTTTTCCGCCCTCCGCCCTCCTCTTCTTCCGCCGTCGTCGTCGTCGTCGTCGTCGTCGTCGTCGTCGTCGCTGTCTTCGCTGTTGCCGCTGCTGTCGTCGCAATCGCCCCCGTTGGCGCTCCGAGGCCGAGGTGGGCTGGGCCTCGCTGCAGGGCCTCGACCGGCACGTCGAGAAGTGCCGGCTGCCGCGTCCTCGACCCACCTCTCAGGAGGGGAAAAAACACACTCACACAATTAATCGTCGACTCCTAGGAAAATATGGGAACATATGGGAAGTGGGGGGGAAGACAGAAACCCAGAAAATATGGGAAAATATGGGGGATATTTTTATTTGTGTGTATTTATTTGTGTGTCCAAGGGCCCCTTCAACCTCTTCCCCCTCCATTTTGGTAGTCCCCAAACGTGGTGGTGACAACACCTGGCGGTGAGTCTCGGGCGATTTGTTGTCACCACCCGGTCTGGGGGCTCGTGCGGTTTTCCGAGGATGTCCCGGACACTGGTGGGTCCAGGAGTCACAGAACCCGGTGGTGACCCCGCGTCCCCAAACCCAGCGGTGACCTTTTTGGGGATTCCATGTCGCCACCTGGTATCTCACCACCCGGTTTGGGGGTTCCCAATCCATTCCTCCGCGAGCGAGGAACGGTATAGTATAAACTTTTTCGCCGTCGGGAGCGCCTGCCCCTGGGCGGCTGGAAAGTTTTTAACCCCTACGGTGCCACCGTAAGGGCATAAACTTTCCAGCCGCCCTGGGGCAGGCGTCCCCGACGGCGAGAAAGTTTATGTTATACCGTTCTTCGCCCGTTAAATTTTTCCTGTCTCATCCTTTTTCTCATCGATGCGTCGCTGGTGCCGCACCGCCAGCCAAGACAGTACACCAGTGGTGGGCGTCTCGAGTCATTCGCCACGCTCCTCTCGCGCGCTCTGCCGCTGCCGCCGCCGCTTCCCTCCATATGTAGGTTGGCGACGGCATCGATGACAGTAACATAGCATTACCATAGCTTTTTGTGCTGAACGAAAATCAGGAGGGAAAGAAACACACAGACACTTAATCGGCGATTCCCCAGGAAAATATGGGGAAATATGGGAAGTGGGGGGCAAGACGAAAACCCAGAAAATATGGAAAATTATGGGGAATCTTTTTATTTGTGTGTATTTTTTTGTGTGTCCTGGGGCCCCTTCATATCTGTGCTTAGCGAAACGTCCGCTCGCGCGCGCCGTCTCTCTGGTCGGGCGCACACGAGCTCTCACCGACACATTTGCTCACCGGGCACTCCCAAGAAGAAGCCGTGCCATCATGTGTACACCTTTCCCGATTTGGCGTGGGACCATGTGTTGAGGATGGTTTATTTCGGCGGCGAGCGAGGGGGGGAAATGAGAAGGAGAAGGCCTTCTCAGAAGGCGGCGGGACTTCTCAGAAGGCCGGAGGCCTTCTGAGAAGTTTTTTCTGTCCTCGGGGAAGGCTTGGAAAACTTCTCAGAAGTCCCGGGAACTTCCGAGCCTTCTGAGAAGGCCTTCTCCTTCTCCATTCCCCCCTGGGCTCGCCGCCTATTATTGGAACAGTCAGATCAGGTGCCTGTCAACTGGGTTGATGGAATGGCCGCGTCCATGATACATCGGCAAGATGCTGATCGCTTGGACATCCGTGCTGTCATGGGTACACAGTCTCAGCCAGCGTGGGCCCCGAGCAGTTGTGACTGCACTGCGGGAGTGTGAGCTGCGCGGAGTAAGCTGCAGGCTGTTGGCTATGTTGTGCAAGCTGTGTGCCGTAAACTCTGTGGTGTAAGCTACGCCGTGTAATCTTTTTTTTGGTGTATATTTATAACTGTATACACATATGTGTATGTGTGTACATATAATATATACACATCTGTATCGACTGTTCGTGTGTGTGTGTGTGTGATGTGAGCTACGTCGTGTAAGCTGTGCGGCGTGATCTGTGTGGTGTGAGCTGTGCCGTGCAGGCTGCCGCGGGGCAAGCCATGCGCTGCACGGGGCGCCGCCCGGGCGGGCCGAACGGGCGAAGCCTTGGCGGACCCACCCGGTGGGCGCACGGTGCGCCCACGAGCGCCCACGACGCGCCCACGCGCGGGCACCGGGCGAGGCCCCCCGGCCGGCGGAGCCGCCCCACGGCACGGGGTGCCCGCGGGCGCCCCGTGGGACAAGCAGCAGCTGCTGGGGCGAGGAGGGGGGCGTGGGTGGGTTTCGGGCGAGAGGTTGTCGCGCGGGAAGCCCCAGGTCACGAGCTCTCGTGGGGTGGGGATGCCGGGGCGAGGAGGGGGGCACATGGGTGCGTCGCGGGCGAGAGCTTGTCGCGCGGGGGGGTGCCCAAGAGCAGAGCGAATCCCTCAGCGTAGCGTCGTTCGGGGACAATGGCGCTGGGAATCTATCGCATGCAGCCCAGAGGAGTCATGGGCCAGCATTGGCTTCGATGTGTTGCGGTGGGGGGGGGGGAGAGAATCCTTAGGCGCAGACGCTGCTCGGAGAAGCGTCCAGCATCTGCACGGGTGCACGACCGAGCTTTTTCAACATGCGGTCCTCGACTGCGCGTCGGGTGCGCTCATCTCAGAAAGATTTCAAAGGGACGGAGGGTTCCAACAAGCGACTCCTCGCATTGGCACCACGCACAATCATTCTACAGGGTCCCGGCAGCGACGAGGGTGGAGGGCAAGTGTTTTCCACAATGCGGCTCCAGCGCCAGCACCACGTGCAGTCGTTGTACAAGTCCAGCAGTAGCACGGATGGGTGCCAGTCCATGTCCACACTGCACTTGTCGCTTCAGCGTCACTCGCACTTTC
>CAUYUJ010015583.1:117439-144939 GCA_963575745.1 Prorocentrum cordatum | reverse complement strand
GAAGTCTCTGGCGGGAGCCTCGTCTTTGAGTGAATTCTGAGGAAGTCTCAGGCGGGAGCCCCCTCCGCATGGGGCCCGCAGATCATGTTGGTAATCCGAGCGGGTCATCGGAAACTTGTAACTGTCGTCACTTTTGGGCTCGTCAAGCCTGAATTTGGAGGAAGTCTCAGGCGGGAGCCTCGTCTCTGAGTGAATTGTGAGGAAGTCTCAGGCGGGAGCCCCCTCCCTATGGGGCCCGCAGATCATGTTGGTAATCCGAGCGGGTCATCGGAATCTTGTAAATGTCGTCAATTTTGGGCTCCTCAAGCTTGAATTTGGGGGAAGTCTCAGGCGGGAGCCTCGTCTGGGCGTGCCCCTTGTTTTCCTGCAGGCCGTTGACGAGTGCGGCGCGATTCAGGGCGAGCCCGACGCGGGTCGGCGCCTCCTGAACGTCCCGAACATGCACAAGACGGGGGACATCCACGGCGTTTTGCCGGCCCACGTCGGCATGGAGGTGCGGTTCACGGCAGCGCAGGAGGAGCTGAAGAAGAAGTTGGGGCTCGTGCAGGAGCAGCGGGCCACCATCGTGTCCTTCGAGTTCCACCACGAGGACGAGCAGCGCTACGAGGAGTGCTCGGCAGGCCAGCTCTTTCGCCCCCGCTTCCTACCGCAGGGAATCTGGCTGCAGGTGCACGGCTTCAAGGAGTCTCCGATCTACCAGGAGGTCGCCGAGGTGCTGCGACAGGGCGCCGAAGGCGCCGACGACGACGGCCAGGCCGAGGCGCGGGCGCGGAGCTTGCTGATGTTCAGGCCCAGCGAAAGGGAGTTCACATGGCAGAGCTCGGGGGCGCACAGCGTGCGCCGCTCGGGGTTCACCCTGACGCACGCGTCCTACCTGACCTCCACGCTGTCGCAGGGCCAGACGCTGCGCAAGGGCGTCACCATCGACTGCGCGAGAGACGAGGACGCTGGCCGCACGGGCATGTCGGACGAGCAGTGGTGGCTGCACCTCTACGTCATGTTCTCCCGCGCCACGTGCATGCGGAACATGCTGATCCTGCGGCCGCCGCCGCGAGAGTTCCTGGAGTGCGGGCCGCCGGCGTCCCTGCGGAAGGCGCTCCTGGAGTTCGACAAGAGAGCGGTTTTGTCCAGGGCGGAGGCGAAGCAGCTCGCGGCAGAGCTGGGCTTCGTGCTGCCTTCCGCCTGAGCGCGGCTGCGCCTCGCTCGAAGCCCGCGGGGTTGTCCCAACGGCTTGGTCTTGCGCGCCAACGGCTCGCGGGGTTGTCCCGACAGCCTGGCCCGCGGGGTTGTCCCAACGGCTGCGCGACGTGACCAGTAGAGAACGCGCCTGTGCTGGCCGTGGCGGCGACGGCGCCGAGGAACATCGACATGCGCGCTCGTGCAACAGGAAGGGGAGGAGGTGGCGGGGCGCGGAACAAACAGGGGGGCGAGGATGGGGACAACGTAAGGAGTGGAAGGGGGGCCCGCGCCAAGGCGAGAGGAAATATACGCAGAAGAGACAGCCAGGGCGCCTCACCAACCACGAGGACGACGGTGATGTTTTTTCCAGATTCGCCCAGAGGATTCTTATGTGGGGTTCTTCCGTCGGAGTAATTTTGGGGTCTCGGGGCTCTCTATCTTGGAGGGCGTCTATCACGAGAGGGTGGGGGTACCCGAATTCATTCCCCGCTCTGGGGCCGTCAACACCGCCTCTTGGGGCCCTCCTGGGGCGCCCTTCGGGCGCGCTTGGGCGGACTTGGGGCTGTCTTGGGTGCGTCTTGGGGTCCTCTTGGCGGTCCGGGACGCCTCTTAGAGCGTCTTGGGTGCCTCGGAGAGCTTCTTGGGGCCTCTTGTAGGTCTCTTGGGAGCCTCTTGGAGGCCTCTTGGGCGCCTGTTGGGGCCTCCTGGGGCCTCCTGGGCGCCTCTTGGGGCCCTCTTGAAGCGCTCGTGGGAGCCTTGGGAGCGCTCTTGGAGTCCTCTTGGGCCATCTTGGAACCATCTTGAAGCTTCGGATGGCCATCGGAAACGACAAGGTGAGAAAGCCAACAACATTGATTTTCCTAAGGTCCTTGCAGGATTTTGGCCTCTTCGGGGCCTCCTGGGGGAGCTCTTTGGCCACTTGGAGCAGTCTTGGAGCGGTCTTGGGGCCTCTTGGAGCATCGTAGGAACCATCTTGAAACATCTTGGGATATCTTGAGCTATTTTGGAGGTTATCTTGGGCTCTCCCAGGCGCTCTTGGAGTCATCTGAAGCAGTGCCCCCCCCCAGGAGGCCAAAATGTGGCCCAAACCGTAGTAAAATCAATGATTTTGGCATTCTCGTCGAGGCCTCTTGGAGCGTCTTGTGTACCTCTGGGGGTCCTCTTGGGGCCTCTTGGGGGTCTCTTGGGGGCCTCTTGGGGGCCTCTTGGGGGCATCCTGGGGGCCTCTTGGGGGCCTCTTGGGGCCTCCTGGCCACCTCTTGGGGCCCTCTTGGGGCACCCTTGTGAGCCTTGGGAGCGCTCTTGGGGCCATCTCGGAGGAGATCGATCAAAGAAGGGGGGTCTCAATTAGCGCTGCCCCCCCAAGAGGCCAAAATGGGCCCAAGACCGTAGTACAATCAATGATTTTGCTTCCTTGCCGAGGCCGTTTTGGACGCTCCGACCGCTCGCGGAACGCCTTGTCCAGGTCCAGGGGAGGGGGCAGGGGGAGGGGTCAAGAGTCTCCTTCCCCGCCCGCAAGCCGTCTCGCTCACTCCCACCCGCCCTCCCAACACATACGCAGCTCCCGAGCCTGACCCGAGCCACAGCATATGTAGCAGTCGTCTTTGGATGGGCAGCTACTGGGGGCGAATCCGCCTCCGCCGCCGCCGCCGCCCGCCGCCGCTGCTGCTGCTGCGCCGCCGCCGCTGGCGCCGCTGTCGTCCCCGCTGCCAAATCACCGCCGCCGCAGCCGCTGCCGCCGCAGTCGCTGCCGCCACCGCTGCCGCCGCCGCCGCCGCCGCCACCGCCGCCGCCGCCGCCGCCGCCGCCGCCCCCGCCGCCGCCGCCGCCGCCGCCCCCGCCGCCGCCTCCGCCGCAGCCGCCGCAGCCGCTGCCCCCGCCGCAGCCGCCGCAGCCGCCGCCGCCGCCAAGTGTACTCTGTATTGTTGTTTGACAGGGTTGGCTCCCAGTCGCCTGGGGGAGGGGGCATATATTAATAGGGAACAGTGATAAACCCCTCCCCGAAGGGGAAGAAGGGGGTGGAAGAGGACACACCCTAAACCACCTACGCCCTAAAAGGCTGGTGGGATTCTTGGCTATCTTGAGCCATTTCGGGGCTCACCTTGGAGCACCTGGCGCCCCCTTGGAGACATCGTGGGCGAACCAGGACGCCCTGACACATTGCAGACCCCCCCCAAACAAACCCAGGCAGGTGGGGTGTACGTACCCCCGTATGGAACAAGGGTTTTGGAAGAGGAAGTACTGAAATCGTTAGACCACCTACGCCTTTAAGGACTGGTGGGAGTGTTTGGGCACGTGGAAGCCTCCTGGGACCTCCAGGAGATATCCGTCGTCGACAGCCGATGGGGCTGGCTGAATCCCCTCTGTCGCAACCCCCCTCGCCGACGTCCGCTCGCAGACGTCTGATGCTTTGACTTTGTCAAATATGGGCCCCCTGCGAGCGACCCCTTCCCCTTCTCGGGATCCTGAAAAATCCCGATCCGCTTCCTGACGGCCCCAGTTTCGAAGCCCGCCGCTGCCCCCCTGATGCAAAAGGTGAAGAATCGGGAGCGTGCAATAGGAGGTTGATGATTAGGGGTGCGTTCGGTTTGACCGCACCCGCGCGTGACCACCTCCAACAATCGTGCAAGCAGCGCACCCAGCCATCCGCAACTTCTTGGCACCACCCAGATGAGCGGCGGCAGCGATGATGACGCTGAAGATTATGACGTCCATGACGACGATGGGGTCGATGTCCACAACGACGAAGGTGGTGATGATGACGCTGATGGTGATGATGATACGGTGGCAATGCTGATGCTGATTCCGACGATGACGACGACGATGATGATGAGGATGATGATGATGCTGACGCTGATGATGATGATGATGATGATGATTATGATGATGATGATGATTATGCTAATGATGATGCTGCTGATGATGAGGATGCAGATGACGATGATGATAATGCTGCTGGTGGTGGTGATTATGATGCTGTTGTTGACGATTGGTGATGCTGATCGTGATGATGATGATGATGATGATGATGATGATGATGATGATGATGATGATGATGATATCGATGATGCTGCTGATGATGCTGATGACTACGATACTGATGAGGATGCGCGACGATCGTGTTGCTGATGATGATGCTGGTAGTGGTGGTGCTGATGCTGATGCTGATGCTGATACAGATGCTGATGATGGTGATGATGAGCATCATCATGTTTCTGCTCATGCTGCTGATGATGATGATGATGATGATGATGATGATGATGATGATGACGATGATGATGATGATGATGATGATGATGATGATGATGATGATGATGATGATGATGATGATGATGATGATGATGATGATGATGAGATGATGAGATGATGATGATGATGATGCAGATGATGATGCAGATGCTGATGATGGTGACGATCATCATCATCACGATGGAGGAAGGAGGAGGAGGAGGAGGGAGGAGGAGGAGGAGGAGGAGGAGGAGGAGGAGGAGGAGGAGGAGGAGGAGGAGGCGGAGGAGGAGGAGGAGGAGGAGGAGGAGGAGGAAGGGGCGCCGCCCCTGCCGCGCTCCTGGCTCTGGCTCCTCGCCTGGCGCCCCTGCCGCGCTCGATCGCGGCCCGCCCTCCGCGCCTCGCGCTGCTCGTGCCGCGCGCCTCGGCCTGCTCGCCGAAGCCGCCCTCCTCCTCCTCCTCCTCCTCCCTCCTCCTCCTCCTTCTCCTCCTCCTCCTCCTCCCCCCCCCCCCCCCTCCTCCCCCTCCTCCTCCTCCTCCTCCTCCTCCTCCTCCTCCTCCTCCTCCTCCTCCTCCTCGTGGCCCCGCACTGACCTCACAGGAGTTGAGCGCACACCCGCTGCAGCTCGACCACAGAGGAGTTCGGGACCCGCCCATGTCTGGAATTGGGTGGGCAGCTTCTGGCAGTGCCCCCTCTGCCTCAGGGTCTCCCGCAGCAATTCGAAGCCCCCCGACGGCGTCTGCAGTAGGGTCTTGAAGGTGGACCCTGCTTCGCTACGCCAGTTGGGCCACCGCTGCGCGGTGATCGACTTCTCGGACGGTAGCTTTGCGTGTGTATGCCAGTCCTGCCATTGTTTTACCTCGGGAGTGCAGCTCCGAGGTCTTGCCAAGCAATGCCTTGAACATCCGCCAAAGCGCAGCGAAGTTTTGTCCAGATTGGGCCGTGGATTACACCCTGATCACAAGAAGAAGGGAGTCCGCGCTGACCTCGAGACGATCATGCCGATCGGCAGGACGCCGACGACAGAGGCCGACGCGAGAGTTGGCTTCCCTGCCGAGGACCGCCCAGCCACCTCTGTGCTGCCGCGCCTACATCAGGGAGGGGGAGTTGGGGGTGAGCGGCTGGGGGGGGGGGGAAGGGAATCTCGGGCGTTTCAGTTCCGCCACCGCCATCCGCGGTTGGCCCTGATTTTGACGCAGAGGAGGAAGCCTCCCTGTTTCTTCTCGCAGAGGCCGCGTGCCCCCCCCGCTGTCAGAGCGGGAGCCGCGGCCGCCGCCTCCTCGTGCGAGAGAGGGTCTCTGCGGGATAGAGCCCGCCCGGTAGCCAAGAGCCAGGCAAGGTCATCCCCCGCTCTGGAGGCGGGTGAAGAGTCTGGCTCCTCCGACTAACCGAGTTGAGGGCATCATTCGAGTCGGGTTGAGCGGTTTTCGCTTTTTCCGACTTCCTTTCGCACTATCACTGGGGTCCTTGGCCGTGGATATCAAACAAATCCTCCTCCTCCTCCTCCTCCTTCTCCTCCTCCCCCTCCTCCTCCTCCTCCTCCTCCTCCTCCTCCTCCTCCTCCTCCTCCTCCTCCTCCTCCTCCTCCTCCTCCCCCTCCCCCTCGCCCTCGCCCCTCCTCCTCCTCCTCCTCCTCCTCCTCCTCCTCCTCCTCCTGCCCGAAGAGAGCCAGCAGGTGTTCCAGGCCCGTGCCCAGCTCGTGTCCTGCTCCGTCGCCAGCTCTACCACGGCGCGGGCCGCCTCCCACAGGGCACCGTCGGCCTCGTTGACGTAGGCCCCGGCGTCGATGCCCAGGCTCTCCGCCCAGCATACGCCCTGCAAGGAGCGCGTGCCCGCGGGCTGACGGCGAGACGCGCTCGGTGCCGAGCTCCCTCGCCAGGCTCGGGGCGCTCGTGCCGTCCTTCTCGTCTGCCGACCTGGCTGCCTCCCGGGGCCCCTCTTCTACCTCTGGCCCGTCCAAGTCGCCCTTCAGCTCCGTCAGTTCGGTTACGTTCCCTCCTTCGCCGAGCCCGAGGCCTCCTCGCTCTCCTGGACGCTGTACTTGGCGCTGCCATCGTAGCTCTCCCCACCATCCTCGCCCCCGACGTCGGCCTCGGCTGCCGCCCTGGCCACGGCCCTCTCCAGGAGCGCGCCCTCTGACCCGAGGCCTGCCTGGCCTCCGCCCTTGGCCTCCGATCGCTCTGCTTCGCCTGCCTCCTCCTCGGCACGGCCCTCCTGCTTCCTGCGCGGCGCCGCGGGCGCCTCCCCCGCGCCCCGCGGCTCCCGGAGGCCCTCTGCCGGCGGCAGGCTCTTGCTTTGCCCCTCTGCCCCTGCCCTCGGCCAGGTTGGCCGGCGCTCCGATCTCGCTCCTCTCGGCTCCCTCGCGCCCTGCCGCGGCGCCCCTCCCGTCGCCCAAGCCTGCGCCTGTGCCCACGGATGGTCTGTTTTTGCCGCTCGCTCGTCGGCACTCCATCCTCGCCACATGTCCGAGGCCCGAAAACCATCACTTCACTACTTTTCGGCCCCAGGGCCCACTGAGGCCCCAGGGGCCCCAGATTAGTGAAGTGATGTTTTTTCCCACGTAAGGACCCCGAAATTCATCACTTCACGAAACCGAGCCCAGGACGAAAGTCAGGGGCCGACTTGCTGCTGTGATGCAACATCGGTCTCGTACACATGGTGTTCGTGAGTGCCGACGGATCTCGCATGGTGGCGCTGGTAAGCGGCAGCGCGCCCGAGCACCACCCCTGGGTTTTGGGGACCGGGCCAGGTGCCGTCGGGGCAGGCGGCCGACACGCCGCGCGCTGCCGCCGGACCGCGCCTGCGGGAAGCCCCCCCCATCCCGTCGTCAGCACGCAGCCTCCTCCTCCTCCTCCTCCTCCTCCTCCTCCTCGCTCCTCGTTCCTCCTCCTCGCTCCTCGCTCCTCGCTCCTCGCTCCTCCTCCTCATCCTCCTGCGGGAAGCAGCCCGGCCCTAGCCGCCAGACTGCTTCACCGTCGCGGCCGTCGCCGTCCCGCCATCACGCGACCGCTAGCCTCCGTCCGAGCAACCCGCCGCGGCCCTCGGGCAGGAACTATGACGATGCTGCTGCTGATGATGATGCTGATGATGATGAGGATGAGGAAGAGGATGATGATGATGACGATGACGATGACGATGACGATGATGATGATGAGGATGATGATGATGATGATTATGATGATTATGCTGATGATGATGACGGTGACGACGATGATGATGATGATGCTGATGCTGCTGATGATGATGATGCTTATGATGGTGCTGAGGATAACTATGATTGATTGATTGATTGATGGATGGATGGATGGATGGATGGACGGTGGTGGTGGTGATGGTGGTGATGATGATGATGATGATGATGATGATGATGATGATGATGATGTGGGTGGTGATGATGATCGTGATGATGCTGATGCTGATGCTGATGATGATGATGACGACGATTGCCTAGGACACGGCAGTGTGGCGACGACATTGACGATGACGATGAAGACGGAGGTGGTGATACTGACATCAAACATGGTGATGGTGGCGATGACGATGACGATTGCAGTGATGTCGCTGGTTGGTTTTCGTATGCATGTGAACTCCTAGTTGGTGAAATGCCGGGACACCAAGGATTTTGATGGATTCTTCAGACGTGCTCGCGGAGGCGCGCGCGTGTGGCCCGCACATGGTAATCTGACGGGCTTTGCTGCCGCGCGGTGGATGCTGAGCGTTCTCGGCATGCGCGTGCGTGTGGGCGTCATGATCTCAATTGCCAACGTCCATACTGGTCTTCCCATGATCTCAGCGAGTGTGCGCGCAGATCTCGTGGATCTCGCGAGGCAAGAGCCCATCGTGTTTAGTAGTTTATGACCAGCTATCTTCAGGAGAGGAAAAGACACACAGACACAATTAATCTTCGATTCTTCAGAAAATATGGGAAAATATGGGAAGTGGGGGGGAAGACAGAAACCCAGAAACTATAGGAAAATATGGGGGATATTTTTATTTGTGTGTCTTTATTTGTGTGTCCTGGGGCCCCTTCATATCTGATGAAACGGTTCGACAGTGAATGGTTTTGAAACAGTTCGATATGCACGCGCGGCGGCGCGTGCATGTGCACCGCATCGTATTTTTCGGAGGGGATTCCGAGAGCAAGACCACTTTTTAGATCCACGCATGTGCACCGAATAGTAGGTTTGCAAAAGATGGCGGCGGGGGGAACGTGATGCCCGTCTGGCCAGTATGCTGTCAGGCGTTCTTTCAAATGAACGATCGTGCAGACAAAACATGGACACAAACACTACGCGGAGGTGGGCGTATGACCCCAGCCTCGATAGGGGGGGTTATGTCATGGATATCCTGGCTGGCGCCTTGAAGTCTGCCAGATTTCATGTCGCCCCACTCCTGGCTCCCCCCCCTCGTCCGCGCACATGCGTCGGGCCGTAAATTCGCTAACCCTCCCTCCTCCTGACCCCCCTCTTCGGTGGACCCGACGGTCCGCCCTCCTCTCTGCCAGGCGCTGGACACCCGCGTGTTTTGTCGCCCTCCAGCGCCCCCTCCTGGGTAGTCGAAGGCCAGACTGTCAGACTGCATTGGGCCCCAATGGCCAATCTGGCCTGGCCAAACTGGATGGTTTGGGTTATTCGCCAGACTGGATTCGCGTTGGCTCCCTCGCCAGATTGCCCCCGTTTGCCAGATTGGGCCTGCCAGATTGGCGCCAGATTGGCTTCGACTACCCAGCCTCATCTCTTCCAGGCGCTGGACACCCGCGTGTTTTGTCGCCCTCCAGCGCCCCCTCTTCCGGCCGAGGTACCGGAACAGCCCGGTGATGCACCAGAGCGTGGGGGACGAGAGCAGGCCTATCTTGTTGAAGGCTTCCCCGCTGCGGCCGTCGCCGTCGCCGTCGTCGCCGTCGCCGTCGTCGTCGTCGTCGTCGTCGTCGCCGTCGTCGTCGTCGTCGTCGTCGTCGTCGTCGTCGTCGTCGTCTTCGGCTTCGTCGTCGTCTTTGTTGTCGTTTTCGGCTTCGTTTTCGTCTTCGTCGTCGTCTTTGTCTTCGTCCTTGTCTTTGTCGTCGTTTTTGTTGTCGTCCTTGTCGTCGTTGTTTTCGTCGTCGTCGGTCGTAAAAGATGGGGGACGGAGGAGGGTGAGGAGAAGGGGGAGAGGGTGAGGATGATGTTGGTGATGATGATGATGATGATGATGATGATGATGACGATGACGATGATACTTGATTGATTGATTGATGGATGGATGGATGGATGGATGGACGGTGGTGGTGGTGATGGTGGTGATGATGATGATGATGATGATGACGACGACGACGATGATGAAGATGATGATGATGATGCTGATGATGATGATGATGATGATGATGATGATGATGAGCTAGCCTCAATCGCCTGACGTCTTCGAGCGACGTGCATAGCTGGTCCTCTGGTTGTTGCCGTGCTGAGGTGATAGGGTAAGGTTTTCAGTCGTGAGATTCCTCTCGCTCCTCGGGGTGCACGTCCAGACCACGTACAGTCCTGTCGTTGTGGGGACTCTTGGGAGCCTCTTGGGGGCCTCTCTCGGAGGCTTCTTGGGGCCTCTTGGGGCCTCTTTGGGACCTCTTTGGGGTGTTTTGGGCTGCCTTAGGGCGCTCTTGCGCCCTGTGGCCCCTCTGGAGGCCATCTTGGGGGCCTTCGGGGCCGTCTCGGGGCTCTCTTGGGATGGTCCTGGGCCTTTTTGAGGGCCTCTTGTACTGTCTTGTGGGCCTTTTTGGGCCATCTTAGGGTGCTCGTGGGTCGTCTTGGGGTCCTCTTGGGTCGTAGAAAGGCAATCTTAGAGGCTGCTGAGAGGGTGACACGTATGCGAGAACGCTAAAATCCTTCAGTTACCTGGGGAAAAAGCAAGGTATTTGCCATCTGGAGGCGGTTTTGGGGTCCCCTTGGGCGTCTTGAGGCCGTCTTGAGCCGTCTTGAAGCCATCTTGAGCCGTCTTGAGGCCTTCTTGGGCTTCTAGGAAGCCCAAGATGCTCAAATCAGTAATGCTCCCTGTGTGGTTTTCAGGGGGAATTGCAAGATGAACCGAATTCGTCGGCGATTCGGCGGAGGCCCTTGCGATATACACCCGTCCTTTCGGACTGCCGAGACGCTTCGCTTCAGTCCAGACGTGTATTCCTTTCGCCTCGCGGGGTGCACGACCGCAGCACGTTCAGATTGGGCGTTGTGTGGCTTGCCCTGCTCGTTTGCCGCGCCGCCCTGCCGTGCCGTTCTGCCCGGCCCAGGGCGCTGCCGGCGCCACGGGGGGCGGATGCGCCCCCTCCCCCTGCGTTGCAGCGCCGGGACGAGCGTGCGAACGTCCACGAGGGCAATGAGCATCCACCGCGTGTTAGCACAAGGCAACGCCACGTCCAAACTCCAAGGAGCACAGCAACGGCGCGCCATTCGTGTACAACGTCGCGAGCGTCTTGGTGGCTTCTGTGGGCCGATTGGGGGCTTCTTTGGGGTGGAGGCTTCTTGGGTGCCCCTGGAAGCCTCTTGGAGGCCCGCTTGGGGCCTCTTTGAGGACCTCCTGGGCCGTGCTGGGACGCTCTTGCGCTGCAGTGTGGCGCCGCTGGAGGCCGTCTTGGGGGACCTCTCGGGGCCGATTCCTCCTCCTCCTCCTCCTCCTCCTCCTCCTCCTCCTCCGGGGACTCTTGGGGGCCTCTTGGAGGCCTCTGGGGCAGTCTTGGGGCCGTCTTGGAGGCTGCTTGGGCCGTCATGGGCTTCTGGGAGTTGAGAAGGGCGAACATGCAAGAGTCATGCAACATGGGAGAATCATTGTTTTGGCCTTTGGAGGTGCTCTTGGGCCCCCCAGGGGACCCTTGGGCCGTATGGGGGTCCTCTTTGGGGCCTCTTTGGCCGTCTTGGTGCCATCCTTGACCGTGTTAAGGCCATCTCGGCGCCGACTTGAGGCCATCTTGAGCCGTATATCTCTGATGCTCAATGCGTCTTGGTACGTTTCTGAGCCCTGGACAGGGGTGCTGCCATATTTGGTCCGCCGATGTGGCGCGACTCCAGGTATTCCCGCGCGTTGTTTTTCGGACCAGATCCGTTTTCGATGGCCCCGCTGCCCATTGACGGCCCCCGGAGTCTGAATCAGAATTCGAGGAATTCGCCGGCCCAACGGGCCAGGGCGTGCTAAGATCTCCGGTAACTGGTTACCAGTATTAACAGTATTTCTAGTTCGCGCGCGCGGGGCGGCCCCTGGGGGTCCCCCGGCGAAAAGTACCCCGACCAACGCCCGGTCGCCGCCCGGTCGCCGCCCGACCGCCGCCCGACCGCCGCCCGACCAAGTCTACTCAGAGATGGTTTTCCTTCTGGGTGCGGCCTCTCAGGCTCCCCAGAGCGCGCTCAGAGTGCCCCAAGAGGCCCCCAAGACTGCCCAAGAGGCCCCCGAGACGCCCAAAGAGCGCTCGAAGACGCCGAAGATGACCCCAAGACGGCCCAAAAGGCCCCCAAGACAGCCCAAGAGGCCTCCAAGACGCCCCAAGAGCCTTCCAAGAGGCCTCCGAAGAGAGCCCCAAGAGGCCAAAATCGTTGATTTTCATTGTTTTTTTTTCGATGTTTTTTGTGTTCTGGCTTTTTCGGCTTCCGGACGCTCCAAGACGGCCCAAGAGGCCCCCAAGACCGCTCCAAGACGGCCCACGAAGCTCCCAAGACGGCGCCGAAACGACCCAAGAGAGCCCTCAAGACGGCCCAAGTGCCGCCCAAGACGGACCAAGAGGCCCCAAGACGGGCCCAAGAGGGACTCAGGAGGGATACCGAGAACTCAAAAATGGAGCCCTCCGTCCCAGAAGGCGCCCAGGAGGTCCCAAAGAGGCCCCAAGAGGCCTCCAAGAGGCCCCAAGATGTCGCCAAGAGGCCCCAGGAGACTCCCAGGAGGCCCAAAAGAAGCCCCAGAAGGCTTCAAACATGTCTCCCAGGCGCCCCCGAACGGCCTCTCAACAGACCCCAAGAGGCCCCCCAAAGAAGCATCTTGACGACGACTCTATTTCGCCCCATCGAGAGACGACCCCCAGGGAACTGCTTCACCATCAAAACTCCCCACGCAACGCGTCCGAACGACACCCGCCCCCAAGAGCGCAACATGGGCAACGAACACACAGACAAAAACCAGCGATGCCATATCACGGGCCGGCGGAATGAGCGAAGCGATTCAATAATCAAAGTATGTGTCTCCGTCCTCCATGCCCCCTCCTCTGTCTTCCCTCCCGCCGCCCTTCCCCCTCCCCCCTCCTCCCTCCTTCCCTCCCAGGGGGCGGCGTGCGCACCGACTCGCCCTCCGTCCTCCGCCCCCCCTCCTCCGCCTCCTTCTCCGTCCTTCTCCTCCTCCTCCTCCGTCCTGCCTCCTCCTCCCTCCTCCGTCCTCCTCCTCCTCCGTCCTCCTCCTCCGTCCTGCCTCCTCCGTCCTCCTCCCTCCTCCGTCCTCCTCCTCCTCCGTCCTCCCTCCTCCGTCCTCCGTCCTGCCTCCTCCTCCCTCCTCCTCCGTCCTCCTCCGTCTTCCCTCCTCGATCCTCCTCTTCACCCGAGAGGACGGCGTGCGCATCGACTTCCCCCTCCCCACCAAGAAGATCGGCCTCGTGAAGCGCCTGCGCTCCCGGAGGAACCCGCCCTCCAGCGGGAGGGACGGCGAGACGATCCACGCCGTGCTCCTCGAGGGCCCACGGAGCCGCCTTCGCGGGCGGGGGGGGAGTCGCTCGCTTCGCGGTGCGGGAGTGGCGGCGAGGCAGAGCGAAGGGCGCAGTGATCGATGGTTTGTCCAGTTTCCTCCCCATTGCCCTTTCTCCTCTTCACCGTTCCTCCCTCTTGCCCCTCCCAGTCTGCAGTCGCTCCACGTGCTGGGGCCCGCTGCTGCTGTGACCGCTGGTGAGGGCCCAAGCCGATCACAATCCTACTCCACCAAACAAAAGAGGAGGCGGAAGAGGAGAAGGAGGAGGACCACTGTACAGCAAGATACCCTCCATCCAAGTTCCTGCTTCATGGGCTCCTACACGGATCCAGTTCCATTGAGGGAAAGGCCCCGTTGTAGGACAACCGTTGGAGCACCTGGAATTGTGCCAGGACGCCATACTTGGGACTTCCGCGCCGCGAATCACCGTCACTGTTGCGTCTTGACGATCCCGAATCGTGTAACAACACCGTTCCTGGGACTTCAACACCGCGAATCAACGCGACTGTTGTGCCCTGACATTCCGACATCGTGCCAACCCACCGTTTCTGGGACGCTAGCCATGATAATCCTCGACACCCTGGTAAATTCTTACGACGAGTGTGCGCGGCGCTAAGGTGAGAGCCACATTAACAAAAGGGAGCCGCGCTCCATTCATGAAGCTTTTGCAACCGTTCAACATAAATTTGCGCGGCGCTAATGCGAGAGCCACATTTTGAAAACGGACCGCCTTGCATCCGCGAAGCTCTTGCAAACATTTAATACGAATGCTCGCGGCGCTACGGCGAGGGCCACATTTTGAAAGCGGGCCGCCCTCCATCTGTGAAACCTTTCCGAATTTGAAGTTTCAGGATCATAAGTGGTGAGGAAAGCTGAGGCGTCACGCCTGGCCCGCCTTTTTGACCTGCCTCGGGGTGCGACGGGGAGGAGTTTTCAGAAGGAACGGGAGTGGAGGAGGAGGTGGCGGAGGACGAGGGGGATAATGATGAGGAGGAGGAGGAGGACGAGGAGGAGGAAGAGGAGGCGGAGGAGGAGGAGGAGGAGGAGGAGGAGGAGGAGGAGGGGGAGGACGAGGAGTCTGAGGAAGAGGAGTCGGACGAGGAGGACGACTGTAAAGCAAGATACCCTCCACCCAAGTTCCTTCTTCATGGGTTCCTACACGGATCCAGTTCCATTGATGGAAGGGCCCCGTTGGAGGACAATCGTTGGAGCATTTGGAAGTGTGCCAGGACGCCATGCCTGGGACTTCCGCGCCGCGAATCACCGTCACTGTCGCATCTTGACGATCCCGAACCGTGTAAGAACACCGTTCCTGGCTATCTCTTTTTTTTTTTTTTTCTCTCTCTCTCTCTCTCTCTCTTTTGCTCCCCCCTTTCTCCCACCTGCTACATCTCCCCCTCCTCCTCTTTCCCTGTTGTCCTCCTCCCGCTTCCCCTTCCGCGCCCCAGGAGCCAGGAGCAACCCAGCTGGGACTACCAGGACACGGACGAGGATTCCATTGGCACCGTGCTATGCGCCATCGGCCTTTCCCTTTTCCAGTCTTTGGGGAGGTTCAAAAAGGGAGACGGATGATGAGAATGAGGACGAGGATGATGAGGATGATGATGATGATGATGATGATGATGATGATGATGATGATGATGATGATGATGATGATGATGATGATGATGTTGCTGATGATGATGCTGATGATGATGATGATGCTGCTGCTGATGATGATGATGATGTTGCTGATGATGATGATGACGATGATGATGATGGCGATGACGATGATGCTGATGCTGTTGGTGGTGATGTGCTGATGATGCTGATGATGCTGATGATGCTGATGATGATGACCATGATGTCGATGCTGATGCTGATGCTGCTGATGCTGGTGATGCTGATGCTGATTGTGATGGTGCCGATCGTGCTGCTGATGCTGCTGTTGTTGAGTTCTCATTTCTGAAGAATAATTATTGTTGTTCCCCCTCGTCCGGTGCACCTTGTTTTTTCGATTGAAGTGCCCTTCTCCGGGCTCGCACCCTGTTTTTTATCAGGGAAAGTCTTGAGGGTCAAACTGGTTCGTTGGCACCCGGTTTACAACAACAACGGCTCCCGCCTGAGACCTCCTCACAATTTAGCCAGGACCCCCGCTCCCGCCCGAGACTTCCTCGCGTTTTATTCAGGAATCGCGCTCTCGCTTGGGACTTCCTTAGAATTTATTCTCCCAGCGCTCTCTAGTCGCGCTCTCGCTGGAGACTTGCTTGCAATTTACTGAAGAATAGCGCCCTTGCGTTGGAACTTCTTGCAACTTACTCAAGCGCCGCGCTCCCGATACCCAGGCACCCAGGAGTCGCGCTCACGCTGAGGACTCCCTCACATATTACATATGAATCGGGATCTCGCTGCCCTTCGTGGCCCCGTTGCAGCCCTTCGTGGCCCCCTCGCTTTGTTTCGTAGCCCCGTTGCAGCCCTTCGTGGCCCCCTCGCTGCCCTTCGTGGCCCCGTTGCAGCCCCTCGTGGCCTCCTTGCTGCCATTCGCGGCCCCGTTGCAGTCTTTCGTGGCCCCCTCGCTTTGTTTCGTGGCCCCGTTGCAGCCCTTCGTGGCCCCCTCGCTGCCCTTCGTGGCCCCGTCGTAGCCCTTCGTGGCCCCGTTGCAGCCCTTCGTGGCCCCCTCGCTGCCCTTCGTGGCCCCGTTGCATCCCTTCGTGGCCCCCTCGCTGCCCTTCGTGGCCCCATAGATGTATACCCTTCGTGCCCCCCGCTCGTTCGCGCCCGTGTTGGCCCCATATGCA
Source organism: Prorocentrum cordatum (assembly GCA_963575745.1). Taxonomy (NCBI): domain Eukaryota; class Dinophyceae; order Prorocentrales; family Prorocentraceae; genus Prorocentrum; species Prorocentrum cordatum. The sequence goes on along the minus strand of CAUYUJ010015583.1, from coordinate 129,075 downwards.
TCTGTCCTACGTGGCCCAGTTGCTACCCTCAGTGGCCCCATCGTTGCCTTTTGCGGCCCCGCATTATCTGCCCTTCGTGGCCCCCGCTCCTTTGCGCTCTTCGTGGCCCCATACGCATTCCCTTCGTGTCCCCGCTGTTGCCCTTCGTGGCCTACTTCGTGTCCTTGTGGCCCTGCTTTCGTTCTCTTTCGCTCTCGCTTTCGCTCGTCGTCGTCGTCGTCGCCGTCGTCGTCGCCGTCGTCGTCGTCGTCGTCGCCGTCGTCGTCGACGTCGTCGTCGTTGTCGTGGTCGGTCCCCTGTCCGTCCCTCTTGGGGTCGGGTCGACGGTCCGCGGCCGTCCCGCCGATCAGCGCTGCCGCTGGCCAGGCCGACGGTCCGCGGCCGCCCCGCCGCTTGCCGGGGCCCGGCCTGCAGGAAAGAAAGGTATACCCCCCAAAAGGGGTTCGATCGAAAACGAAGAGGGCGGGTATCGAGGGTTTGGGAAATAGGCGTTATTGGACACTCGAGCAGATAAGGGCGAACAGTCTTAAACTTGTTGTTGTTATTGTTGTTGTTGGTGTTGCTGTTGGTGTTGGTGTTGGTGTTGGTGTTGGTGTTGTTGTTGTTGTTGTTGTTGTTGGTGGTGGTGGTGGTGGTGGTGGTGGTGGTGGTGTTGTTGTTGTTGTTGTTGTTGTTGTTGTTGACTATGATGAGGATGCTGCTGGTGCTGAGGGTGATGCACATGCTGGTGATGCTGGTGCTGATGCTGCTGCTGATGCGGATGCTGATGAGGCTGATGCGGCCCATGATGATGCTCATGTTGATGATGAGCTTTGTGATCTTGATGCTGCTGATGCTGATGCTGCTGCTGCTGATGATGATGATGCTGATGACGATGCTGATTATGAGGATTCTGATGATCATGATGATGATGCTGATGATGCTGATGATGCTGATGCTGCTGATGATGCCGATGGTGATGCAGATGATGGTGATGATGATGATGATGCTGCTGCTGATGCTGATGCTGATGCTGCTGATCATGCTGCTGCTGTTGATGATGATGCTGATGCTGATGCTGAGGAGGAATATCATGAGGATGAGGAGAAGGATCAGAAGGCGCACGAGGATAATGTGGGGGAGGAATAGGAGGGTGACGAGGATCTGGTGGGGAAAGTGCATAATAGTGTACGAGGATGAGGAGGGAATCATACACGAGGAGAACTTTGAGTGAGTGAGTGAGTGAGTGAGTCAGGAGGATGAGGAGGAAGAGGAGGAGGCGGAGGAGGAGGATGAGGAAGAGGAGACAGGAGCTGGATAAGGATGTGTTTGACTGCCCGTGTGATCGATGCTTGCCAGAGCAGTTTCAGAATTCACGTTTGTTACTCCAGCTTGGGCCCAGATCGTTCACCAAACAGTAATGGTCAAACACATGTTGGAGATATCACCGAGAAGAGAAAAGAGAGAGAGAGAGAGAGAGAGAGAGAAAGAGAGAGAGAGACCGATAACGAGAGAGAGAGAGAGAGAGAGAGAACGAAGGAGAGAGGGAGAGAGAGAGAGAGAGAGAGAAAGACAGACATCGCAAACATTCAGACAACAGGGCCATTCAGTCCCTTGGGCCGCACGTGCCTTCCTCGCACAGCGTGAGGCGCCGCACATATAACAGGGTGCTGGGATGACCGCCCGCCCTGGCGCGGTCCGCTTGGACCTCGGCCGAGAAAAAATCGGGTCTGCGGTGATCAGGCCATTCATGGGCCCGTCTGCGAACCTGTGGCTGCAAGAGACACCGGTTTGAAGCACGCTTCGGTATGCGCGCCTCAGTGTCCGAAAAGAGAAGCGCCGCTTGGGGCATCCCCCGCAACGGCCTGAAAGCAATGGCCGTGCAACATATGCCAGTTGTTGACACAGCGCATGCGAGCAGAGGCAGACGGCACCACCCTACATGGGGGTGCAAGGGTCTCGCCTCTTGGCCTGGGGGCAGCAGGGCCCAGCACCAGCGTCCGTGCAACACACGGGCGCCAACGGCTCCGCCCCCGCCGACGGCGCCGAGGCCCCGCCAGCAAAAGGACCAGGCAGGAACAGGGGAGGTGCGAGGGCCTTGCCTCCCCGCGGCGCAGGGGGGGGGGGTTACACCCCCCGTGGGGCCCGATTGCGGGCGAGGTGCTTCGCTCGACGGAGCACGCTTTTCAGACCACGAAGGAGGTCCCACACTGCCCAGGTGCTTGCCTGGTGGCGCAAACCGGAGGGGCAGAGGAGGCATCGGCGCCAAGGGGCAGCGTGATCTTGGGGATGGAGCAATGCAGGGACGTGGGCGGCAGTCAGTGCTCGGACAGCGTCGGAGTGTAAAGAAAGCGAAGGGTGTCGCCGTCGTCGTCGTCGGGGTACGTCGGGCCCCAGCGCTGGTGACAGGTGCCCTGCCAGGTGTGGCGCCGGTCGTAGGCGTCGTCTGCCTGCGTGGTGGGGCGGGGAAACGAAGGCGTGCTCGACCCTCGCGCCCGAAGCGCCATGCACGGCGCCGAGCATGTCGTCAGTGCAGACCCTGACGGCACGGAGGCAGTGTGCCTCGAGTCGGTCGCGTGGACCCTCGCGCCCGAAGCGCCGTGCACGGCGCCGAGAGTGTCGTCAAGGCAGAACATGATAGCGTGGAGGCAGTGTGCCTCGAGTCGGTCGCGTGGTCCCGAAAAGGGCACGAGGCATGAAACGCAGTGCCCGTGCACGGAGTCTGCGGCACAGATCCGCAGCCACTGCGTCAGGCCTGGCAGGGACTTGCCTCCGCCGCCCTCGGGGTCAGGGGCGGACCGGCGTTCTGCGAGCGAAGTAGTGTGAGCCAAGGATCGGGGGAGCGTAAGACCCGGGTTTGCCAGGACTCGGGTTCGCCATCGTTTTTTGACGACCGCGCCTTGGATTTTGACGAGGAGGAGTTTCGTGGGATGTCTGCAGCGGGAGGCCTCGTCAAAATGCAGGCTCGGCCTCGTCATTTTTTTGACGGTCTCGTCGGGGATTTCCGAGTGCCCTGTACCCAGGTCTTACGTCTCCCTGAAAGGAAGCACCGAGCGCCCAGAAGTGCCCAGAGTGGGACGGCGCGACGGCCTGATCCGTGCAGCCGTCGCCCTGGGCCCGTGCATGGCCGCATGGGGGCCAGGCCTGGCGGCCAGTGCGGTGTCAGGGGGGCCCGGTGGCTTCCCCCTGGACGATGTTGCGCTGCAGGCTGGCAGCCGTCACCAAAGCACCTTCGTGGTGTGGTGGTGCGGGCTCGGAGCCCTAGAGATTGACACCAATACCAAGATCGGCGGTGTGCCTCCGCCGAGGGAAGACGATCCCGATCTCGGTGATGGTGGTAATATTCTGGCTTCCAAGGTGACCGAGATATTACCACCAACACCGAGATCTAAGATCATCATCTCCCCGTGGAGGCAAACCCCTGTGCTGGTGCTGGTGCCAATTTTCAGGCCTCCAGCGGACGTCGTCGTCGGAGGTCGAGCAGTCGACGGTCGGACGAGCGGCCGTCGCTCCGGCGGCCGTCGGGTCGGCGGGCCGGCGGGCGGTCGTCGGGGGCCGTCGAGCCGTCGGCAGGCGGCCGTCGGCGGTCGTCGACGCCAGAACATTAACGGGCGAAGAACGGTATAGAATAAACTTTTTCGCCGTCGGGGACACCTGCCCCAGCGCGGCTGGAAAGTTTATACCCTTACGGTGGCACCGTAGGGGTATAAACTTTCCAGCCGCCCAGGGACAGGCGCCCCCGACGGCGAAAAAGTTTATTTTATACCGTTCTTCGCCCGTTAAGAACAGGCTGGAGTGCGGGCCTGGCGGCCGCGCTGCGGAGCGCCAGTGATCTCGAGGGAGAGTCGTCGAACACCGAGTGCCGCAGGGGCCGGGCGGCCCTCGCGGCCGAGGTTCCTCGGAGTCGGCGGGCGCTCCCTCGGGGAGTCGCTGCGGGCTGCGTCGGGAGTCGTCGTGGAGTTCGGCGTCGTGAGTCGGTCGTCGGACACGGGTCTGTCGGTCGTCAGCGGGGCGTCGAATGGTTTCTGATGGTGGTGGTGATGATGATGATGATGATGATGATGATGATGATGAAGCAGCTGCTGCTGCTGATTATTGTTGTAATGAGGATGGCGATGGTGATGCGGTCATGGTGATGGTGATGTTGATGATGGTGATGATGTGGATGATGCTGGCGAGGAGGAGGATGACGATGATGGTGGTGATGGTGATGAACATGATGATGGATATGAATATGCTGATGGTGGTGAAGATGATGGTGTTGTTGATAAAAGATCATGACGGTGATGATACTGATGTTGATGATGATGATTCTGATAATGACGACGTAATTGCTGATGATGCTGATATGGATGCTGATGGTGCTGACAGCGACGGTGAGGGTGGTGATGCTGAGTGTGGTGCGGGTGATGACGACTACGACGGTGCTTCTATTTCTGGTGATTACGATGCTGATGGATGATGATGGATGATGATGTTGATGATGATGATTATTATGATGATGCTGATGGCGATGATGGTGATGATGATGATGCTTCTGATGGTGATGATGGTGATGACGATGATGATGATGATAATGATAATGATGCTGATGATGCTACGGCTGGTGGTGATGATGATGGTGCTGCTGCTGCTGCTGATGACGATGGGGCTGGTACTGCTGCTGCTGCTGCTGCTGGGGCTGATGATTTTGATGACGATGGTGATGTTGCGGCTGACTGAATGTGATGTTGCGGCTGACTGAATGTGGTGTTGCGGCTTCTGAATGTGACGACAGCTAACTATGACAGTTTTGGCGGTGGTGGTGGTGGTGGTGGTGGTGCTGGTGCTCGTGCTGGTGATGAGGACGATTCTGGTGATTGTGGTGCTGATGATGACGATGCTGATGACGACGACGACGATGATGATGACGATTATGATGATGATGATGATGATGATGATGATGATGATGATGATGATGATGCTGTTGACGACGATGAGGATGCTGACGATGATTGGGGTGATGATGAGATGCTGCTGATGATGATGATCATCATGATGCTGTTGACAGATGCTGATGACGCTGCTGATGCCGATGAAGGTGATGACGATGCTGCTGCTGATGCCGCAATTTCTGAGGGTGACGATGATTACGATGGTGACGACGACGATGATCATGGTCATGATGCTGATAGTGATGATGATGGTGACGTTGAGGATGGTTTTTGATGTTATGATGATGGTCATGATGATGCTGATACTGATGACGATGACGATGACGATGCTGATGATGCTGATGATGATGATGATGATGATGATGATGATGATGATGATGATGCATGTGACGAAGACGACGAATCTGATGATGATCATGGTGATGATGATGAGGATGAGTATGAGGATGAGGATGCGGATGAGGATGAGGATGATGATGATGATGATGCTGATGCTGATGCTGACGATGACGATGATGATGATGATGATGATGAAGATGATGATAAAGATGATGATGATGATGATGATGATGATGATGATGATGATGATGATGATGATGATGATGATGATGATGATGCTGATGATGATGATGATGCTGATGATGATGATGATGATGATGATGATGATGATGATGATGATGATGATGATGATGATGATGATGATGATGATGGTGATGTGATGATGAGATGATGATGATGATGATGATGATGATGATGATGATGATGATGAGGATGAGGATGAGGATGAGGATGAGGATGATGATGATGATGATGATGATGATGATGATGATGATGATGATGATGATGATGATGATGATGATGATGGTGATGATGAGATGATGATGATGATGCTGATGCTGATGATGATGATGATGATGATGATGATGATGATGATGATGATGATGATGATGATGATGATGATGATGATGATGATGATTCTGATGATGATGATGATCATTATGCTGATGCTGATTCTGATTTTGATGCTGGTTGTAGTGTGGACGCTGATGAGCACGTTTGCATGAGGCTGCTGCTGATTGTGGTGTTGATGATGTTATTGCGAAGGACTTACGGCCGGTGCCGCCGACCCTGAGGTTGGGGAGGAGGGCGCGGAGCATGGGGAGTAAGATGCAGAAGGGACAGGAGGAACAGGCGGATGAGGAGGAGTAGGAGCACAGGGGGGGAATGAATAGGAGGAGAGCAAGGCGAGCAGGGTCGCTGGGGGGGGGGCACGAAGGAATGGCAGGGGCGAGTAGAACGTGGCGATCATGAGGAGGATAAGGAGGGAGATAATGGCGACGACGCCGTTTGCCTATCAGGACCATTCGGGGCGTCTTGGAGCCCTTCTGGGGCGACTTCCAGGTTTCGTTCGCTGTTTTGAAGCTAGGTTCGACATCTTGGGCATCTGGGAGGCCACGGAGGTATCGTTTGATTTGGAGGGCGCTGGGGCCGGGACCTGGGCCAGGGCCGGGGCCAGAGCGGGCCGGGAGGCATGGCCAGGGCCGGGGCCAGGGCCGGGGCCGGGGCCGAGGCTGGGACTGGGGCCAGGGCGGGGGCCACCTTGAGCATCCAATACACCAATATATTGCAAACGCCAATATATTTGCTCTTAGCGAAAACCCATGTTCGAATAGATTCGCTCGCGGCGGGCGCCAATATATTGGTACGCTTTCCTATGTTGTGTTCGACATGATCCCTCATGGTTGCGCGATGTCACCCCTTGCTAGGGGAAGAGCTTCCTGCGACCCCTTCAAAGGGGCACTTCCTTTTCTTTTACCCTTTTTTTCTGTAGCCACTTTTGCTCAAACGCGAGTGGCAGCAGGCATTGCGTTGAGATGGGGGGCGCTTCTAAGGAGAAGCCGCGCGTCTACCGCACTTGCCAGCTCGGCTATGAGGCCATGGTTGACTTGGTGAAGCGGCGCGTGCCATTGATCGAGAAGAACTACATCAATGGCGCAACGGAGCAGATCATCAAATATAACATGCCGTTCTTGTTGGATGCGTGCCAGGCGTCGCAGCGCTTGAGCTCCACAGCGCTCACGAAGGCCATCGTTTCGCAGAAGACGCACCTCACGGCAGAGGAAGCGAAGCGCTGGGCCACTGAGATGAGCAGGTGCGTCAGCTACGTAGTGAACAAGTTCAGGAGCGCCGTGACCGCGGAGAAGCTGGATCACTACACGAGGACCCTCGGAGAGGCGATGAACTTGGAGTGCGGTCGTACTTCTTCTGGCAAAAAGAAGGAGACGCCACGCAGTGACGTCGTCGAGAGCACCTCCGAGGATGACGCTCGTGCCGAGAGCTCGGCCCCAGCCGCGAGTGCACCGCGCAGTCCAGACGCGAGGCACAAGCTGATCAAGGAGCTATATGGGATTTCTCCACCGCCCAAGGCGAATACCAAGAAGGACGAAGTGCACAGCCCGCTCGTCGTTTTCTCAAGCCAGGAGGTGATGGAGTCACCTGCGCGCCCTTCCGCTGCACCTGCCGCTTCTAGCTCTGCCTGCCTGCTAATTCCCCCTGCTGTGATCATCCTCTTCTATCCGTCCAGCTCATCCGTCTTCTTTATCACAGGTGACGTGGTGCGACTGGAACTCCGACCCGCCGTCCATGGTCGTTGCTGATGAGTCGGGCCAGGAGACGCGCGTGCCGCTGTCAGCAGGCGAGATGGGTTTCTTGATCGCACGCGCGCCTGGTGGGGGCAAGATCGAGACAGACCAGTCCAACGCCTTGCTCGTTGCCCATGCTGAGGGGCGGAAGAAGCGGGAGGCCCAAGAGAAGGAGGCGCTGGCGAAACCTGACAAAACAAGCAATGCAGAAAAAGTGTATGAAAGCAGCCAGGAAGCGCCCTGCTGCAGCGATGAAGGGACCTCCCAGGAAGCGCCCTGCCCGCGCGAAGGCTGCCAGCGAGGATTCGGGCGGAGAAGAAGGCGGCGGGCAGGGAGAGGAGGGGGAGGGGGAGGAGCAGCAGGACGCGGGGGGCGGTGGCGACGACGAGGCGGAGGACGAGCTAGCCGACGAAGCAATTGGAGGCGCTGTCGACGGGCGCGATTATCACCTTGACTGGTACAAGAGGGACTACAGGGTGGGGATCAAACTGCTGCACGGGAAGAAGAATCAGCAATGCTCGCTCGGAGGCGCCGCTGCGAGGGACAAGGTGTCGAAGGAGGAGCTGCTGGACATCGGCAGGCAGGTGTGCGAGCAGCTCAAGGAGGGCACGGTTGCTGAGACGAAGGCTGCTGCGCGGGGCGCTGCGGACGCTCTGATTGAGGAGCTGATCGATGGAGTTAGCCTCATCCTCCTCCTTATCATCATCGCGATCATCATCACCATCATCAGCACATATCGTCATCTTACGCAGCACTTCCCCTCTGTCAGGGGCTCGCCATCTCATCTCTTCACGCTATTTTATAATGTGTGCATCCCCTCCACCAGGGGCGTCGCGAACCCCTTCTTAGGGGGCGCGCCCCTTCATTCGGGGGAACCGCAGCGAGAGATTTCGACTGTTTATTTTCAGCGCAGCCGTTTGCGGCTCAAGGCGATCGAGCCCGCGAGGCTCGCGAGAAGGCTTTCTTTCGCGCAATGGCGAAATCCGCTCTTGTGCTCGCGGCGCTCGCCGCGTGGCTCGCTTCGCAGGGGGCGGGGGCCGCGAGTCTTGGACGCAAATCAGGAGGTTCGGATGTCAGGGGCGAGATGGGGGCCAGGGAATTCAGAAACCAAAGTTTTCTAAGAGAAACCTTCCCCCTCCAGGAACTCCTTGGGTAGAGCCAGAGAAGAGCGAGGGCGCGCGCCCCCCCCCCCCCCCCCCGTCCCTCAGGCGATGATCGCTGCCAGCGGATCTGCTCCGGGAGGCAGCGGCGGCGACCAGTGGGGCGATCCTCCGCGGAAGCGTCATCTCGATGACGCGAGGGGCGCTGGGCCGGAAGCAAAAGTTTACCCCTTGCTAGGGGGCGCCTCTTCAATAGAGGGTTTTTCGTCCTCCCCCCCTTTTCCCCCCCATAGGGCGACGTGGCCGCCGTCTCGGACGAGGAGGAGGAGGATGAGGCTGAGATGCTGAGGGATCTCCTCAGGGAGAAGCGGTGCACGAGGGCTCCAACACGGCCGTTCTTGCGCACGGACGAGATCCAGCTGTGTAAGACGTGCAACAGGCGCACGTGGGTCTTCACGTGCGTGTCGCGTTCCTGCCGGGAGCACCGCGCCAACCGCTGGTGGACGGAGCGGGGCTTCATCTCCACGGGAGGTCGCCGCTATCGTTGCCGCAAGTCGGAGGCCGAGCGCGCCGGGTGGCCCCCATTGGGAACCCATTGCAACGCTGCGCGCCCACTGGAAACCTAAGTTTGACATGATAAACCTTTCTTGTCACCGGAGTTTGGTATGAAAAGCTTTTCGCAGTTTTTCAATCCGAGTTTCTGTTCTTGCAGGGTTCTTCCTCCTCCACCTCCTCTTCCTCCTCCTCCTTCCCATCTTCCTCCTCCTCTCCTTCCTTCTCCTCCTCTTCCTCCTCCCCCTTCTCTTCCTCCTCCTCCTCGTCATCCTCCTCCTCCTCCTCCCTCCCTCCCTCCCCCCTTCTCCCTCTTCACATCCGTTTCCTTTTCTCCTCCTCCTCCGCCTCCTCCCTCCTCCCTCCTCCTTTCCCCTCCTTTCTCTTCCTCCTCCTCCTCGTCCTCCTTCCCCCCCTCCTCCCCCCTTCCTCCTCCACCGTCTCCTCCTCCTGCCCCCCCCATCCCCTTTCCCCCTCCCAGGTGGCGGCGGCAGAGGATGGGCAGGAACGAGCAAGCTCTTGTGAACGCCGCCGAGGACGCGATGGGGCTCAGGAAATAAAGCACCCTTGCGCTAGGGGGCGCCAAAACAGCCCTACGATAATATTCCCCTTTGCGATGGGGTGCAAACAACCCTACTTGTATTAATGACCCCTCAGCTAGGGGCATATTGTCAGCAATCCCCAGGGCTTGGCCGAGGGGGCAGGAGGAGGCGCGGAAGCGGGAGCTGCAGGCGCGCATCCAGCGACGCAGCCTGCGACGCAGGAGACAGGAATGCAGGCCGAGACCTGCGAGGGGGGCCCGCTCAGCCCAGAGGCGGGCGCAGACGACGCCAGCGGCGCTGAGACGGAGGAGCTCAACAAGAGAGGGCGCGCAATCCTGAGGAGGCTGAGGAGGAGGAGGCGCGAGAGAACGGCTTCGCGCGAGGAGATGGGAAGGGGGGCTCTGCAGGGGCAGGCGCGGAGGGACGCGAGGGAGCAGCTCTTCAGCGACAGGAGGAAGAGGGGAATGAAGCAGCCAGGCAGGCGGGAGAAAGGGAGATTCAAGCGAAAACCGACGAGAGGAAGAGGAGAGCAGAGATGACGAGGCAAGTCCTGCGCGTCTTGGAACAAGCAGAGGTGGGTGCCGCTAGCAGAGCAGCCGAAGCTTTCCAACGAATCGAGCAGGGGCGAAAAGAGGCGGAGGGGCTTGAAAAACAGAGGCAACAGGAGGAAGAGGAGGCTGCGGCGATGAGGCTGCAAGAGGAGGAAGCCAGGGGCGCAGCCGAAGAACATCGGAAACGCAAGCAGGAAGAGGACAGGCGCGCCGAGCGAGAACGCAAGACAAAAGAGAGCTGGCGCCGGGCGCGGGGGAGGCGGGGGCAGTTGCGCAAGCGCTGCGAGTCCGCTGGAGGTGGCGACGGCGGCTTCTATGGCCACGGCGGCTGCGGGGCAGGCGCAGAGAGGCGGCAGAAAGAGGAGAACGACAGGAAGGCTGCAGAGGGGCGGAGGCTGGCGCAAGCAGAGCAGGCCCGCGCGGCAGCGGAATAGAGGAAGAAGAAGGAAGAGGACGACGCGAGGGCAGAAGCCGAGAGGAAGCAGAAAGAAGATTCCGATCGGAAGGCGGAGGAGGAACGGAAGAAACGCGAGGATGACCAGCGGAAGAAAGACGAGGATGAGAAGCGGAAGAAAGACGAGGACGCCCAGGCGAAGAAGGGCGGGGGCAAGAAGGGCGGCAAGAAGGGCGGCCGCAAGGGGAACTAGGACCGCGATGCTTTTCCTTGAGAGCCGTCGCCGCTTCTGTAGTGGATCTGTCTCCCTCCCACGCATTGCACCTGCGCGCCCTCCCCCCCCCGCCCCCCCTCCCAGAGGGCGGCTTCCTCGTGTGCGGCGCGAAGGGGGCCTGAGACCCGCGGTGGGTTTCACATCCATATCTACGACAGTCGTTGCACGCTGGCTGCGACTGGAAGCCCGCTCAGCTGGGCCACAGAAAACACGCGCGATTCTATTAAATAGAAGTTCGATTTAATAGAATTGAAGGAAGTATCAAGCATAACCCACATTCTATTAAATAGAAATTCTATTTAATAGAATTTCAGAAAAGAGATTGTCCGCTTTCTAGCGGCAGATTGGCTCGCTTTGCGTTGCCTGATGAAACCAACACTTCCGAACAAGTGGCACGCGTGCCCTGGCTCTTGCACAAAGGAGCTGCTGGAGGCAGGAAGCTTTCGCTTCCTTCCTCCAGGAATTCACTTTTTGTGGCCAGGGCCGGGGGGGGGGAGGCTGGGTCCAGGACGCCAGAGCCAGCGGGGCCAGGGAGGCCAGGACCAGGACCAGTTGCTCCCCAAGAACCTGGGAAGCCTGGGGGGGGGGGGCAGGGGGGGGGGGCAGGGGGCGAACGACACGACGCGACACGAAAATAAAGGGGCCGACGGCCCAGGGGGGCTGCCCTG
>CAUYUJ010015583.1:110000-117339 GCA_963575745.1 Prorocentrum cordatum | reverse complement strand
ACCCCATGATAGGGGCATCTAGCCTAGATCTCATTGTCCTCTTGGTTCGTGCCCCTGCTGCAGGGGCTTTCTGGGGGGCAGGATGAGCATGGCGGATTTCTGTAGATCAGGGCGCTACGGCAAGGAAGGACCGACGAGGAAGGAGGCAGGTGGGGCCAGAGGGGGGAGGGTGCATCATGCATCCCGCAAGTGCTTTTTCGGCTCAAGGTCCGCTTGTTTTCGGCGCGCTGATTGTCATCTTTACATTTGCGAGTGTCTGATCTTTGTGCGGTTCGACAGCATGCCTCCACCCGTCGCGGTTTCTTGCTTCGCGTATGCCGCGCCGATGATGATTCTTTTTTCGTCGATGGTGTGCGGGGCGAAGCAAGGCGGCGACTCTGGCCCCGCTCCTAAGAGATGCAAGGCTTCTAAGGGGGAGGGGCTCGACCCGAAGGAGGCCGCAAAGATGCGCAACTGGCTCGAGTACAATTCCTCGAGCACTGATGCAGATTTGCAGAAGAAGGCAGCGGAAGCGCAGGCAGTCTGGCCGAGTTGCAAGAACCCTTCAGAGCGCAATATGTTCTTGGAGAGCTTCCAGAAGGATAAGAGCAAGAACTTGGACTGGGTGCATACGTTTCACGAAGAATGCGAACATTTAGAAAACATAAGGAATGGGCCAAGGAGGGGTACGTCACAGTTCCGCAAGCTTTGAAAGAACAGAACCTTTCATTGTCAGATTTTAAGGATCATAAGCTGGCTCTCGAGTTCGTCCAGGAGTGGTGGGAGGATAATTCACAGACGTACAATGCGAAGGAGGCGTTTCCAGTGAAGCACGACAAGAAGGACAGCATATTGTGGCACGAGTTCTATTTCATTTTCCCACAGATGCCTGAGGACAGCTTGGAGGCGTCTGACAAGAAAAAGTTTACGGGCGAAGGCAGCGTCAAGTCGGCAAAAGCGCTGGAATGGGCAGCAGGCAGGATGGGGGAGCTGCGCAGTGGCAGCAGCAGTGCGAGCGCAAACCCAGTGAAGCTGGAGAACCCGCTGTGGCCGAACATCCAGGCGAACAAGGATTCGATCGCGCCATCGCCTCAGCAATCTCTCCTCTCCCTCGTCTTCCTGCTCACTCCCCTCACAAACGCTCCCCCCCTCCCTTTCCTTGCGCTTAGGTCTACCCTGTCGAAGTACCAGGCTGAGATGAAGAAGCTGAAGACGCTCCGCGCGAAGCTCCACAATCGCGCCAAGACTGCCAAGGACAGTGACAAAGGCCAACGGGGCACCTGGGCAAAGGAGGCTGGCAAGACCCTCAAGAGCGCGACTGATCACGAGGAGGCGGTGGAGCTCCTGATCGAGAAGACGGGAGTCACTCACGAGACGAACGAGAAGAAAGAGGATTATGCCAATCTGAAGAAGGATCTCGTATCCATGACGTCCACCGCAGAGCGCCACCTGGACGGCGTCAAATTGGCGGTCAAGAGGTTCTCGCGCTACGTGGAGTGAGTGGCGTTTCCATATCATATTCGAAGCTCTCTGAGTTACATCCATATCACCCCCTCGGCGCGCAGACGCTAGAGATGGAGGCGCAAGGCGACGCTCCAACAAGAAAAAATGCGCGCACACCTTGATGAGGGGCTCTCTGTCTGTCTGCCCCTGTCTGTCTCTGCCTATCTCTGTCTGTCTGTCTGTCTGTCTCCTGTCTGTCTGTCTGTCTGTCTGTCTGACTGTCCGTTCGTTGCTTCTCGCTCTCGCTCGCGTTCGTCTGTTCTCTCCCCATCTCTCTCTCTCTCTCTCTGTCTTTTTCTTTCTCTCGTTCTCTCCTTTTCCCCCTCTGCTGTTCCACCCCCCTTTCGCCGCCTCGCCCTCTCGCGGTGTCCAGCGCGACCCCCTCTCGAGGGGGACCTTCGCATCTTCTCGTCGCCCCTCCCCTGCAGGGGTGGGCCTGTTGTAGGGCGCGCCAGTGCGCAAGATGCGTCCGTAGCTTTTGGCTCAAGGGGCGCCCGCGGCTTTTGGCTCGAGAGAGGTCGCCGCAGCATGCTGTCCAAAAGCGCGCTGCCTTATGGCGGGCGCGCGCTGCCAGCAGACAAGCGCCTGAGGGCGAATGTCGCTGACCTCGTGTCGCGCAACACCGTGTCGGGCGCCGGGGGGCTCCAATTGGCAAACGACATCCACCGCTTGCCGCAGGCGTTGCTGATTTAGTACCATCAGAAAAATGCCCGGGCAATGCTCCACGTTTCTTTCGCCAAATTTTCAGGAAGAACGGTTGGCCACCCTTGTGCGCGTGTGACGTGCGGGTGTGGAACACTAAAAGGCAGGTGGAGGAGCTTCAGAAAATGCATTAAATGCTGCCCCACGAGTTTTTGGATCGTTTGGCGTTCTTCGGCCGCGCAGATGTTATGACTGGCACGTCTGGGTTAGATTCCGTTTCGCTGGAGCAGTTCAACAGTGCAGCGTCGTCCCTCGGCGACTCCGACACGGTCCCATGCGGCATCTGGCAAGACGGTGTGCCTTGTAATTGGGGCCGCAGCGTGACCGCTGAAATTGTTTCGCTCCTGTTGCCTGGCTTAGAGGGGCGCTGCAGGAACCTCCGCGTGCCCATCGCATGCTTGCTGAAGAACCAGTTGCCCCCACACACCCTGGATGACATTTTTGACATTGCCCGCTGGTCATTCGCGCACCTCGCAACCAAAACGTGGCCATCGTGCAGACGCGATGGATCGCCACTCGGGAAGAGCGACAAGTGGAGGGCCAAACAGCATAGCGAGAGAGGGCGACTCCCTCTTAGGGGCGTTGTTTGCCATATCGAAGGCGACTGGAAGATGTTCAAGGAGGTGCTGAAGCTGCCAGGGTGGCAGGACGCGGAGTGCTGCTTCCAGTGTAAGATCAAGCTGCCCGAGGTCACAGGGGAACACGCACAGCCAACCCAGTTCTGCCTCCACCGCCCCCTGCGCCAACGCCCCGCCCCCCCTGCGCTGCCTGAGGGGGGGGGGGGGGGGGGGCGGGGGGGGGGATCTTCATGGCAGCGAAAGTTGTGCGCCACCCGCGCAGTGCGGGCCACATGGCGCAGCAAAGGCCATCCCCTATCGCTAGGGGGCGCTCGCCCAAGAAGCGGGGGAGGGCCATCAACGCTGCGCGCGGGGCCAGCAGGGCGAGTTGAGAGGTGGAGCGCGGACCATTAGCTGGAGGAGGCAAGGGGAGGGGGAGAGGGGAATGGAGGAAAGGGATGGCAACGCGCATAAACAAATCAATAACACGAGACGGATAGGAGGAGAAGGAGGAGGAGGAGGAGGAGGAGGAGGAGGAGGAGGAGGAGGGAGGACGGAACGGCTAGCGAGAGGAGGCGGAGGAGGGGAGGGGGGGGGCTGGGGGGAGGAGCGGGAGGAGTAGGAGGAGGTGGAGGGGGAGATGGAGGAGGAGGAGGGGCGGGGGAGGAGGAAGACGAGGGCAAGGGGGAGGAGGAGGAGGAAGAGGAGGAGGAGGAGGAGGACGACGACGAGGAGGCACGCAACGGGAAATCAGATGTGAGGGGGAGGAGCGATGCGCTGGGGGGGATGGGAGGGCGACGCGCCAAGTGACGGGGGCGTCGAGGAGGGTGGGCAAGCCGAGGAGCAGGCGGAGGAGGCAGAGGCAGAACAGGAGGGGGAGGATGGTAAAGCGAAGTTTTCGATGCCCGCACGGTCTCTACTGAGATCGGCCGCGACGCGCCCTGGCGCACGGACCGCAGATCATGGCAAGAACTTTTGATGAACATCTTGGGTTCTGGACATCGCGTATGCCCTTTGTTGATGGTTCCGTTTGTCAGCATGCGAATTTTGCTGTTGGATTGGCTGCGCTGCGCTAGCTGCAGATTTTATGGGCTCTCTGATCTGGTATTGCGTCGTCAAGAGGAAAGTCCCAGGCGGCACGCAGAAACAGCGCATGCGAGAGATGCACCTTTTGATGCAGGGGTTTTACGATCGACAACCTCCGAACGGCGCGCCGAACAGGCTTCCTCACTTGAGCATTGGGGTTGTGAAAGGCAAATCAAACAGCTATCCCAAGCTCAGATGTAGCGCTGGTATGGTTCGGCATCTAATACCGTGGGGTATGGAACTTGCGGAGCAGTTCTGCGACAGGAATGGCCCCGTGGAGTCTTCTATGTATTTTTGCATGCAGAGTTTATCACGCTGCTACGCTGCGCTTGCAGGGTCTTTCCCATTTACGAAAGACACGATGCTGGAGCATTCTGTGCGTTTTGCTGAACACTTCACTGCTTTGGCGACGGCGCATGATAACATATTTCGCATTAAACCCAAGCTGCATTTATGTTTGGAATTATGTTCTTGTGGAGGACAACCGTCCAAGCACTGGAACTACCGAGATGAAGACTTTGGAGGGTCCGTTGCGGCGTTTAGGAAGCGCAGCAGGGGGGGCGCTCCGAACACGTCTGAGTTTTCAAGGGCATGCATGACGAAGTTTATGGGGCAGCCTGTTGTTCGCCTCTTGCGCTGAGTATGAAAAGAAGGCCCGAAGAAGGCAACGCCCCTCATCTATAGGGGCATTTTCTTGGGTGCGAATTTTACCTAACAGCGAAGACTGATAGGTTTCTAGTTGACTCAAAAGAGCTCACAGATCACTCCACAGGGGGGTCCGGGCAGGTGTTGGGAGTTGCCGGGCGGCAGGTGCTGGGCTCGTTTTTCGCCAGCAGTCGCGCACTTCGTGCTCTTCGATTTCCCAAAACTCCATTCCCAGGCCACATTCTGGAGGGCCGAATGCAACAGTCACACACTTCGTGCTTTTCGAGTTCCCGAAACCTCCATTTCCCGGGCCGAAATTCCAGGCGGGCCCTGATTGCAACAGCACTCACACATTTTCGTGCTCTTCGGTTTCCCAGAACTCCATTCCCGGGCCAACATTCTTGGAGGGCCGATGCAACATCACACCCTTTCGTGGCTCTTCGCTTCCGCAGAATTCCGTCCCCGTTGGCGCCCATTCTGAATGCCCGGAGCCAATTGTAGGCCACTTCGTGCTCTTCGAATTCCAAGAACTCCATTCCTGGGCATGATTTTGAATGCCCGGAGCCAACTGTAGGCCACTTCGTGTTCTTCGAGTTCCCAGAACTCCATTCCTGGGCATGATTTCGAATGCCCGGAGCCAACTGTAGGCCACTTCGTGGTCTTCGAGTTTCCAGAACTCCATTCTTGGGCATGATTTTGAATGCCCGGAGCCAACTGTAGGCCACTTCGTGGTCTTCGAGTTCCCAGAACTCCATTCCCGGGCCACATTTTGAATGCTGAGGCAGGCTGATGCTGAAGGCGACTGAAGCTGAGAGAGGCTGAAGGCAGACTAGGCTGAGGCTGAAAGGCAGACTGATGCTGAGGCTGAGGGCATGCCTGGGCCTGAGGCTGAGGCACGCTGATGCTTAGGCGGCTGAGGCTGATGGCTGAGGCGGAGGCTTATGCAGGCTGAGGCGATGGTGCAGGCTGAGGCTGAGGCTGAGGCTGATGCAGGCTGAGGCTGAGGCAACCTGAGGCTGAGGCCGAGGCTGAAGGCAGACTGAGGCTGAGGCTGAAGCAGGCTGAGGCTGAGGCTGAGGCAGGCTGAGGCTGAGGCTGAGGCAGGCTGATGCTGATGCAGGCTGAGGCTGAGGCTGAGGCTGATGCAGGCCGAGGCTGAGGCAGGCTGAGGCTGAGGCCGAGGCTGAAGGCAGATTGAGGCTGAGGCTGAAGCAGGCTGAGGCTGAGGCAGAGGCAGGCTGAGGCTGCTGAGGCAGGCTGAGGCTGAGGCTGAGGCTGATGCAGGCTGAGGCTGAGGCAGCCTGAGGCTGAGGCTGGCAGCTGAGGCTGAGGCTGCAGGCTGAGGCTGAGGCTGAGGCTGAGGAGGCTGAGGCTGAGGCTGAAGCAGGCTGAGGCTGAGGCTGATGCTGAGGCAGGCTGAGGCTGAGGCTGAGGCAGGCTGATGCTGAGGCAGGCTGAGGCTGAGGCTGAGGCTGAGGCTGAAAGGCTGAGGCTGAGGCTGAGGCTGAGGCCTGAGGCTGAGGCCGAGGCTGAAGGCAGACTGAGGCTGAGGCTGAAGCAGGCTGAGGCTGAGGCTGAGGCTGAGGCAGGCTGAGGCTGAGGCTGAGGCAGGCTGAGGCTGAGGCTGAGGCTGAGGCAGGCTGATGCTGAGGCAGGCTGAGGCTGAGGCTGAGGCTGATGCAGGCTGAGGCTGAGGCAGGCTGAGGCTGAGGCCGAGGCTGCAGGCAACTCAGGCTGAGGCTGAAGCAGGCTGAGGCTGAGGCTGAGGCAGGCTGAGGCTGAGGCTGAGGCAGGCTGATGCTGAGGCAGGCTGTGGCTGAGGCTGAGGCTGATGCAGGCTGAGGGTGAGGCAGGCTGAGGCTGAGGCCGAGGCCGACGGCAGACTGAGGCTGAGGCTGAAGCAGGCTGAGGCTGAGGCAGAGGCAGGCTGAGGCTGAGGCTGAGGCAGGCTGATGCTGAGGCAGGCTGAGGCTGAGGCTGAGGCTGATGCAGGGTGAGGCTGAGGCAGGCTGAGGCCGAGGCTGAAGGCAGACTGATGTTGAGGCTGAAGCAGGCTGAGGGCGAGGCTGAGGCAGGCTGAGGCTGATGCAGGCTGAGGGTGAGGCTGAGGCAGGCTGAGGCCGAGGCTGAAGGCAGACTGATGTTGAGGCTGAAGCAGGCTGAGGGCGAGGCTGAGGCAGGCTGAGGCTGAGGCAGGCTGAGGCTGAGGCTGAGGCAGGCTGAGGCTGAGGCTGTGACTGCGACTGCTGTTGCCGCTGCGACTGCCATCGCGAATGCGACCACGACTGCGAGAACAGCAGAATTCTACAACAGGATTCTTATCTGAATCTTAAGGGGAATGCTTCCAGATATGCTCCTACACATCGCTGTTAGGTTGCTTTGCCGGGATAATTGACAGAAAATCTGAGCGGAGGAGATTTTAAGGGAATCCTAATATATTGGTGTTTGCAATATATTGGTGTATTGGATGCTCAAGGCAGGGCCGGGCCGGGGCCGGCTGGGGCTGCAGGGCCAGGGCCGGGGCCAGGGCGGGGCTGAGGTTGGGGCTGGGTCTGGAGGCCGGGGCCGGCGGGGCGGGGGCCGGAGCTGGCCGGGGCCGGGGCCAGGGCGGGGAGCTGTTGGAGTGAATGGAGGGCCTAGTAAAGAAACAATAACATTACCCCCGGGACCCTCCCCAGGACCACTCCCCGGGACCACCCCCCGGGACTGCCCCCGGGGGCCGCCCCCCCGGACCCCCCCCGTGACCATCCCACAGGACCACCCCTGGGGCCCCCCCCCCCAGGACCCCCTCCCGGGGCCCTCTTCACCACCCACCAAACCACCCCAAGCCAACCCGAAGGCTTCAACTTGCCCTCAATTTCCAGTGT
>CAUYUJ010015583.1:55000-107500 GCA_963575745.1 Prorocentrum cordatum | reverse complement strand
TGCGCTAAAACACATTCCGAGGATCATCGGCCAGAACCCGGAGTCTTTGAAACACTGACCGTTTCGCTTCTGTGTGCGTGAAAAAGGAGGTCTGGGTCCTCCTCGGAAAGGGCCCGTGCGTTCTGGTAAGAATTTGGTTTGGAGGTGGGTCCAGGGCCGTGGGTCGATGGGGGCGCCGAAGGCGGCCCAACACAGGTCCAGAGTCCTCCGAAGGTCCTGCGTCGATCCTGTTCCCGAGGCCTGTGGAGGTCCAGACGGCCTCAGGTCGAGGGACTTCCCTGGATCGGGGCACGTAGGTCCAGGCCTCCCAAATCGGGTCCGAGTGGATGTGGTCGGAGGATCGCGCCGCATCGCCGATGCATTGGCGATACGGCTCGATGCGGAGCATGCCAACTGCGCCGATGCATTGCCGATGTGATGCATCGGCGATGCGTTGGCGATGCGGCGCGATCCTCTGGCCCCATCTACTCGAGCCACACTTGGAAGGCCCGCGTGACCGGGGTGCCCAGAGGAGGGGGTATCCCAAGGTTGGGTTAGGGAATGAACCCTCCCCTGCTCCCTGCTTGCTTCCTCCCCTCCCGTTCTCCTCCCTTATTCCCTGCTTGCTGTCTCCCCTCTGTCACTTCCCGCCCGCCGGCCCGCCTGCTCAGTCCCGCCGGCCCTGGCCTCCCGCCTGCGCGTTTGTCGTCGTCGTCTGCTTGCCTCGCGTTCCCTTTCTCAAGGGAGGAAAAACCACGCAGACCAGACAATGGGCGTTTACTAAACGGCCCTGGGCGTTTACTAAACAGCCCTGCCCTGTTAGATTCCTTCTTTGGGTGCGTTTACTGAGCGGCTTCGCGTCTCGGGGTGGTTATTCTCGGGGTGGGTTTTCTGCCCTCTACTTCCCCCCTCTCCGTCGCCGCACAGCACGGGCTGCTGGGGGCTGGCGGTGGCACGAGACTGGCTCGGACTGACTGCTCCAGGGGGGGCGAGAGGGGGGAGAGGAACAACAGAAAAGGGAACGAGCCCAGGTGTCTGCTCAGACTTCCTTCCCCCCTGGGGCCCTCTGCTCTACAGTTCGGGCGTTGACCTAAGGAACCCAAAATAAGAAACGAGGCCCCTTTTTTCCCATCAGTTCAACTTCGATTCCCCATGGAAAGCCTAAGGAAAACGCAGGGCAAACTGTAAAACCATCAAGGAACACCGAGCCCCTCCCCAACGACAAGGGTTCCTTCTTCAGCGGCCCGACTGTACCCCCACCTCTTCGCCCCCAATTGGAGGGTGGCCTGCGGAGGCTTCGTGTGCCTCAGGCAGACAGGCGTGCGCCAGATTACGCACGCAGTCCAGGTTCGATTGATCCTCGATCGATTCCATGCTCGATTCAGGCGACTCAACAACACAAAACACACAATACACAAAGCAGTGTGTGTTTTTTTTCCCACAGTGTGTTTTTTCCCACAGTGTGTTTTTTTCCCACAGTGTTTTTTTTCCCCACAGTGTGTTTTTCCCACAGTGTGTGCTTTTTCCCACTGTGTGTTTTTTCCCACAGACTCTTCTCAGCACGTTCCGGCGGGTCCCGTTGGAGCAAGTGTAGTCGGAGACAGCGCAGCCGAGCGGCACCATCTGATGGGCCTCCTGGTGGGAGCTTTCAAGCTGGACTTGGTCTCTTCCGATCTATCCTTCTCCTTCTTAGTCCTAGATGGGACATGTTTTGCATCCTGGATCGTCTTTGATGCCCCTAAGTGCCCGAAAACGGCCCGAGGAGGATACTCGCGAAACACACCATCTTGTTTCCTCAAGACGTTGGAGGTCAGGATTCTCCTTCTTCTTCATCTTATTCTGACTCTTATTATTATGATTCGTCTTCTTCCTCTTCTTCTTTCTCGATCCCCGAGGAGCTGGGGAGTCTTCGTAGAAGCCTCTGGGCCCTTCAGAGAAGGCTCTCGCCTTCTCAGAAGCCCTCGGGGGCAACGATAGGAGGGGATAGGCTCAGTGGGGGATGCATCGAGCCCCAATCGCCCATTCATCGCCGACAGGAGCCCGATAGCCTACATCCCCGCCCATGGATGTGCGGATTCGCTATCGGGGGTCTATCACCGATCTATCGGCGATGCATCGCCGATTCCAGCTCGATGTTTCCCCGCTGAGCTGGTCCCCCTACAGTGGCACCTCCTGCACACTGCCTTCTCAGACCCGGGCTTCCCCCTCTCTTCAGGCCGCCCTCCTTGATCCTCGGGCCTCCCCCAGCTCAAGGGGCCCCGGGACACACAAATAGATACACACAAATAGAAGGATTCCCCATATTTTCCCATATTTTTTTGGATTCTTGTCTTCCCCCCCACTTCCCATATTTTCCCATCTTTTCTGGGGGATCGACGATGAATTGTGTCTGTGTGTTTCTTTCCCTCCCGACCAGCGTCCTGACTTCTTCGAGACGCTGGAGGCCCGTGCCCTCCGCCCCAGAACCGAGGAGCTGCAGCCGACCAAGCCGCACGGCCGCCCCGCCGCCGCCCAGAAGGCCACGCTGCTGCTCGCGCCCGGGCTGGAGCCTCTGCCGCCCCGGCCGAAGGGCGGCGAGCCGCCGAAGCGGAAGGGCGGAGACCTCCTCAAGGCGGGCGGGCGGGCGGGCGAGCCGCAGGAGGAAGTCGGGCGCCACCGGCCCGAGGAGGAGGACGAGGACGAGGAGGAGGACGAGGACGACGACGAGGAGGAGGAGGAGGAGGAGGAGGAGGAGGAGGAGGAGGAGGAGGAGGAGGAGGAGGAGGAGGAGGATAACGAAAAGGACGAAAAGGACGAGGACGACGAGGACGACGAGGAGGACGAGGAGGACGCGGAGGACGAGGACGAGGAGGACGAGGGAGACGAGGAGGAGGAGGACCACCTCCTCTTTTCTCTCCTGGGGCGCCTCGTCGTGTCGGCCTTCCGTCTGTCCTCCTTCTCTCCTTTTGGCTCCTGGTTTCCGTTCGCCCTCCCCCTCTCGCAGGTCGCCGGGGGGGCGGCTCGAGGGCATCGGCGCTCCGGCGCGAGCTCGTCTGCATCACCGAGTCACCGAGGAGGGAGCCGAAGAAGAGCAGCCCGTGTCGAACAGGTCGGAGGTCCGCGCGGGGCTGCGAGGGTTTTCCGTTTGTGCAGCCCCTGTTTCTTCCAGAGGGGGGGACTGGGACCCACACCTCCAGGTGACAGTCGTGTCAATCCCATGGAGTTTTTTCTTCATTTTGGGCTCCGTGTCTGTTTGTTTGTTTGCTTGTTTGTTGGTGTTGCCGGAGTCCAGGGGCCATCATATTGGATCTGTGGCGAACGCCCATACCCTGGGGAAGGAGCCGGGACCTGCTCAAGGCGCGCGGGCGATGAGCTGGATGGGGGGGTCCTCCTACTTGCTGCCTCCTGGCCCGATTCTTTTTCCTTATCGAAGACGCCTACGGCGAATCGCCGCCGCCCCATGCCTTTTCGGAAGTGCCTGCGTGGCCGAAAGTTGTGCTTGAGCTTGGCCAAGCTATCGGGCCACGCGTTCCCCGAGTGGGTTTCGAAAGCTTTCGGGGAACACGGAGTCGGGCGAGCTATCGGACCAGGTGGTTTCCGAGCTTGCGGGTTTCCTGGAGGACGTCTTGGAGAGCTCTTGGGCCGTCTTGGAGGCCCCTAGCGGGTCTTTTGGGCTGTCTTAGGCCATCTTGATGCCATCTTGGGCAGCCTTGGGTGCATCTTGGGGCCATCTACGCAGTCTTGGAGGCCATCTTGTCCGTCTTGGAGGCATCTTGAAGGTCATCTTGGCCGTCTGGAGGCCATTTTGACCCTTTCGGGACATGCTGGAGGACGTCATGGAGGGCTCTTGTGCCATCTTGGAGCCCTCTTGCGGGCCCTTTGGGCAGTCTAAGGCCAAGTTGAGGCCATCTAGAGCCGTCTTGGGTGCATCTTGGGGCCATTTTGGCCGTCTTGGAGGCCATCTTGGCCGTCTTGGAGGCATCTTGGAGGCCATCTTGGCAGTCTTGGAGGCCATCTGGGGCTTCTTGGAGGCCTCTTGGGCCGTCTTGGGGGCCTCTTGGGCCGTCCCGGGGCCGTCTTGGAGGCTTCTTTTACTACACTCTTGGGGCGATCTTGATGGCCCCTTGGGCAGTCTTGGGCCGTCGGAAGGCCAAAAAGGAGCAGAAGCCAAAATCCTTCGAAAACCCAAGGGGGAATCAATGATTTTGGCCTTTTCGGGCCATCCTTGAGGACCCTGGAGGACCTTTCGAGGCCTCGTGGGCCGTCTTGGAGGCCTCTTGGCGGCCTCTGGGGCCGTCTTGGGCCGTCGTAGGTGTTTCTTGTGCGAGCTTGGAGGCATCCTGGACTCTCTTGGGCCGTCTTCGAGGCTATCTTGGACCATCTTGGGCGAACTTGGAGGCCATCTTGTGCCATCTTGGCCATCTTGGAGGCCATCGTGGAGCCGTCTGGAGCCGACCAACCCTTTGTAATCACCTGTTGTGCATCTCTGTGCGCCTTTCAGGGTGGCCGGCGGGACGGGCCGAAGCCCCATGGGGGAGTTCTTTTGGAAAAAAGCCAAAACCCAAACCGAAAGGGTCTAGCACGCCGGGCACCCCTGTGGCAAGCACACAGGTGGCGGCGGATCGAAGATGCCTACGGCGAATCACCGCCGCCCTCTGTCTTTGTGGACGCGCCTATGTGTCCGACAGCTGGGCTAGAGCTTGGCCAAGCTATCGGACCATGTGTTCCCCGAGTCGGTTAGGAAAGGTTTCGGGGAGGGAGGATGCCTCTTCGGAGCCTCTTGAGGCACTCTTGGGCTCGATTGGACCATATTGGGACCGTCTTGGAGGCTATGTTGGGGCTATCTCGGGCTCTTTTGGGGCCTGTTGAGGGCCTCTTGGGGCTCTTTTGTGGCTTCTCGGGGGCTTGGTCGTCTTATGGCGTTCCTGGCCCGTCTGACGCCGTCGGGAGCCGTCTTGGGGGCCTCTGTGAACCGACTTGGGGCCCTCTTGGGGGGCTTCGGGTCCGTCTTGGAGGCCATCTTGGGCTTCTTGGGGGCCTCTTGGGCCGTCTTGGGGCCCTCTTGGGGCCTCCTTGGGGGCTTCTTGGGCCGTCATGGGGCCATCTTGGAGGCCTCGTGAGTGATTTTGGGGCGATCTTGGGGCCTCTTGGGCCGTCTTGAGGTCTTCGGACGGCCGAAAAGAAGCAAATGCCAACATCCTTCAAAGACCTGAGACCAACCAATGATTTTGGCCTCTTCGGGCCCTCCTTGAGGACCTCTTGGAGGCATCTTGGGGGGCTCTCGGGGGCCTCTTGGGCCGTCTTGAACCATCTTGAGGCTATCTTAGGCCGTCTTGGATGCATCTTGTGCCATCTTGGAGGCATCTTGGGGCCATCTGAGCCGTCTTGGAGGCCATGTTGGCCCTCTTGGAGGCGTCTGGAGCAGGAAAAACCCTTGGCAACCACCTCTGGGCAAGTCGGAAGAATTTTCCGGGTGGCCGGCGGGACGGGCCGAAGCCCCAGGGGGAGTTCTTTTGGAAAAAGAACTAACATCAAAACCGAAAGGGTCTAGCACTCCAGGGATCCCAGCGATGAATCGACAGGGGGCGGCGGATCGAAGACGCCTACGGCGAATCACCGCCGCCCCCTGCCTTTGTGGAAGCGCTTATGTGTCCGACAGCTGGGCTAGAGCTTGGCCAAGCTATCGGACCATGTGTTCCCCGAGTCGGTTTGCAAAGGTTTCGGGGAACACGGGGGGAGGAAGGGGAGGAGGAGGAGAAGAAGGGAAAAGGAGAAGGGGGAGGATGCCGCTTCGGAGCCTCTTGAGGCACTCTTGTGGCTCGATTGGACCATCTTGGAACCGTCTTGGAGGCCATGTTGGGGCTATCTTGGGCTCTCTTGGGGCCTGTTGAGGGCCTCTTGGGGCTCTTTTGGGGCTTCTCGGGGGCTTCTTTGGTCGTCATATAGCGTTCCTGGCCCGTCTGACGCCGTCGGGAGCCGTCTTGGGGGCCTCTGTGAACCGACTTGGGGCCCTCTTGGGGCGCTTCGGGTCCGTCTTGGAGGCCATCTTGGGCGTCTTAGGGGGCCTCTTGGGCCGTCTTGGGGCCCTCTTGGGGCCTCCTTGGGGGCTTCTTGGGCCGTCATGGGGCCATCTTGGAGGCCTCGTGAGTGATTTTGGGGCGATCTTGGGGGCTTCTTGGGCCGTCTTGAGGTCTTCGGACGGCCGAAAAGAAGCAAATGCCAACATCCTTCAAAGACCTTTCCGTAGCCATTTGGCTCAAGTTCGGGCTCAATTCCTTTGTGAAAGGGCCACCATTCCGCCAACCCGCGCTGATCACCCATGCCCACCGCCAAATCCTTCACCGCGCGCACGATGTCCACGAAAGTTGCGTTGTCATTGTTTTTTTTTTGGTTTTGCAGAAAGTTTGTGCATGACCAATGGCCGTTTCCGCAACCGGATTCCCAACAACAATCTAATTTGTGGCGAGGGAACAGCGCCCGCGGAGAGCGGGGAGCGGGCTATGAAACCGGAGTGTGATTCCACATCGCAGTTCTTTTCCGAACGCATCCCCCTTTCGCCGATCTGGGATGGCAAAGTATTCCCTCTGGTTCGTGAGAGCATCAGAGCGGCGTCGGCACCAAGAGGGCGTCAATCGAGGGGGGGAAACCACCCGGACCGGACAGTTGGCGTTTACTAAACGGCCTTGGGCGTTTACTAAACAGCCTTGCCTTGTTCGATTCCTTCTTTGGGCGCGTTTACTAAAGGCCTCGCGTGTCGGGGTGGTTATTGTCGGGGTGGATTTTCGACCCTCTAGTCAAGGCGCCGACAAACGATTTCAGCTGGCTGTCGATCGCCTCCTTCGCGGAGATCAGCTCGTCATCGGTGTCCTCGGCGGCTCGATGACTCACGGGCACGGCGCACACGCGCCACGGCCAAAGGTGTTCAGAACATTTCTTGCAGTCACTTGGCTGCAATGTGACAGATCTTAATATAGCCCCTCCTGCAACAACTTCAGAGTGGGCGGCCCGCAGCATTCAAGATCTGAGTCAAAAAGGGTTGGACAACTCTCACCTGGCGATTGTGGATTGTGCGGTCAGTGACAACGGAAAAGCAGTAGGCAAGCGGAGAAACAATGACGTCCGAGAGAGTTTTACTGACTTGATGGCTCTACTGATCGACATGGAGAATCGTCCAGCAGTGATGCTGTTGAGACGTTCAACAACCTTGACTCCCAACTTCCAGAATGCAGCAATTTCAGTACGCGGGCATATTATAATCACTGGGACGTTCTGGGAAAGCTTGCTATCCCGACAGTGTGTTTCATGTAGCAATTTGCAGCTCAAAATCAGCATCACCTCGGGAGTGGTGGTTCGGTGGCATGCACACTGGAGATCCATTTCAGTTGGTGCACCCTGGTGATGCTACGCATGACCTTGTAGCAAGAGCGGTGCTCGGAGCCTTTCTCAACAAAATGGACAGCGTCTGTGCGCATGGTGGCCCCAAAGGGTTGGACCATCCACAACTGGCACCTCGTTCAGAAGCATTGCAATGCTTGTCGAAGCCCACAACATACGCAATGTATGGCGAAGAAGCATTTGCGCCTGCGTCGAACACAACATGGAAGTTCGAAGAAGATGTACCTGGGAAGCCTGGTTGGATTGCAACTGGTCTGGCAGACATTGAATTCGCGATAACGACGCATAGCGGATGGTTGCAATGTGAGTTCCTTGGCACTTATAGAGATATTGGATCCGCCATTGTGTGGATTGATGCAAGCGAGCCTGGAAAGTGGGATCTGGTGTCTATGGCAACACTTTTATGTCAGATAGACGGCTTGTGGGATGACCAAGCGTCCCAGTCGCGTTTTTCTTTGATGAGGGTGGCTCCCGGAGGCCACGTTGTCCATTTGCGATCCGTGGGGCCTAAATTCAAGCTGCTTGGGCTGGCTGCTTGTTGAACCTATGTCAGCATGGGCGCCGACGACCGTGACGCTGCGCCGTTCCATCTTGATGCATCGCTCGACGTAGTTTGACAGATTTTGACAAGGACACACTGGTTGGATAATTGCACAATGCATGTGTGGCCTCCCTAACTCAGTGAAGACCTCGCTGCATGATTCACGCGTTCCTTAGAACATTTGTTCTAGACTATTCTCATTGTAAGGTGGTGCGGGTGCTGCGGGAACAGCACCGTAGACGGCGCCCGTGTGCGGGCATGCATCGTGCTTCGTGCTTTTCAGCAGTGCGTTTGGCGCAGCTCGCGGTTGGCGCGCATTTGGCGCGTCGACTTGCGGGGAGGTCTCCCAGAGGCCCTGGGAGGAGGACCGAAGAGCGCATCCTTCAAAGACCTGAGGACAACCAATGATTTTGGCCTCTTCGGGTCCTCCTTGAGGACCTCTTGGAGGCGTCTTGGGGGGCTCTCGGGGGCCTCTTGGGCCGTCTTGAACCATCTTGAGGCTATCTTAGGCCGTCTTGGAGGCATCTTGGGCCATCTTGGAGGCATCTTGGGGCCATCTTAGCCGTCTTGGAGGCCATGTTGGCCATCTTGGAGGCGTTTTGGAGGCCATCTTGGGCCGTCTTGGAGGCGTCTGGTGCAGGAAAAGCCTTTGGCAACCACCTCTGGGCAAGCCGGACGATCTTTCCGGGTGGCCGGCTGGACGGGCCGAAGCCCCAGGGGGAGTTCTTTTGGAAGAAAAACCAAAACCAAAACCGAAAGGGTCTAGCATGCCAGGCACCCCTGCGATGAATCGACAGGGGGCGGCGGATCGAAGACGCCCACGGCGAATCACCGCCGCCCCCTGCCCGTTTGGAAGCGCCTCTGTGGCCGACAGCTGGGCCAGAGCTTGGCCAAGCTATCGGGCCAGTTGTTTCCCAAGTCGGTTTGGAAAGACTTCGGGGAACCCATGGGGGAGCAAGAAGAGGAGGAATGGGAGGATGAGGAAGAAGGAGGAGGAGGAGGGGAGGAGGAGGAGGAGGAGGAGGAGGAGGAGGAGGGGGAGGAGGAGGAGGAGGAGGAGGAGGAGGAGGAGGAGGAGGGGGAGGAGGAGAAGGCCTCTTTGGCGCCTCTTGGGGCACTCTTGCGGCCTCCTGGGAGCTTCCTGGGGCCTCTTGGAGGGTTTCGGGGGGCCTTTGGGTGCTTCTTGGGCGCCTCTTTGGCCGTCTTAGGGCGTTCCTGGCTGGTCTGACGCCGTCGGAAACCGTCTTGGGGGCCTGTCTGGGTCATCTTGGGGCATATCAGGGGTTCTTAGAGGCCATCTTGGTCGTCTTGGAGGCCTCTTGGGCCGTCTTGGGGCCCTCGTGGGGCCTCCTTGGGGGCTTCTTGGGTCGTCATGGGGCCATCTTGGAGGCCTCTTGGGCGATCTTGGGGGCCTCTTGCGCCGTCTTGAGTCGTCGGAATGCCGAGAAGAAGCAAATGCCCACATCTGTCAAACACCTTAGGATAATCAATTATTTTGACCTCTTCGGGCCCTCCTGGAAGACCTCCTGGACGCCTTTTGGGGGCCTTGGAGGCCTCTTAGGGGGCCTCTTGGGCCGTCTTGGGCCATCTTGAGGCCATCTTAGGCCGTCTTGGGTGCATCTTAGCCGTCTTGAAGGCACATTGAGGCCATCTTAGCCGTCTTGGAGGCCATTTTGGCCGTCTTGGATGCATCTTGGGGCCGTCTTGGGCCGCCATGTGGCCATCTTGGAGGCCTCGTGGGCGATCTTGGAGGCCATCTTGGGCCGTCTTGAGCCGTCGGAATGCCGAAAAGAAGCACATGCCAACATCCTTCAAACACTTAAGGAACATCAATGCTTTTGGCCTCTTCGGGCCCTCCTGGAGGACCTCTTGGAGGCCTCTAGGGCCGTCTTGGAGGCCTCTTGGGCCCTCTTCGGCCATCTTGGAGGCCATCTTGGCCGTCTTGGAGGCATCTTGGAGGCCATCTTGGGCCATCTTGGCCGTCTTGGAGGCCATCTTGGGCGTCTTGGAGGCCTCTTGGGCCGTCTTGGGGCCCTCTTGGGGCCGTCTTGGAGGCCTCTTGGGCCGTCACGGGCTCATCTTGGAGGCCTCTTGGGCGATCTTCGGGCGACCTTGGGGGCCTCTTGGGCCGTCTTGGGCCGTCGGAAAGCCGAAAAGGCGCAACTGCCAACATCTTTCAAACACCTGAGTACAACTAAGGATTTTGGCCTCTTCGGGCCTTCCTGGAGGACCTCCTGGAGGCCTCTTGGGCCGTCTTGGAGGCATCTTGGGCGCCTCTTGACCCGTCATGGGCCATCTGGAGGCCATCTTAGGCCGTCTTGGGGCCGTCTTGGAGCCATCTTGGGGCCATCTTAGCCGTCTTGGAGGCCATCTTGGCCGTCTTGGAGGCGTCTTGGAAGCCATCTTGGGCCATCTTCGGGCCGTCTGGGGCAGGAAGACCCTTTGCAACCGCCTCTGCCCGGACCCCAGCGGGACGGGCCGAAGTCCCAGGGGGAGTTCTTTTGGAAAAAGAGCCAAAACTAAAACCGAAAGGGTTTAGCACGCCAGGCACCCCTGCGATGAATCGACAGGGGGCGGCGGATCGAAGACGCCTACGGCGAATCACCGCCGCCCCCTGCCTTTTTGGAAGCGCCTATGTGGCCGAACGTTGAGGCCAGGCCTGCCAAGCTATCGGACCATGTGTTCCCCGAATCGGTTTGGAAAGCCTTCGGGGAACACGTGGGCATCTTGAAGGTCATCTTGGCCGTCTGGAGGCCATTTTGACCCTTTCGGGCCTTCTTGAAGGACGTCTTGGAGGGCTCTTGGGCCGTCTTGGAGGCCATCTTGATCGTCTTGGAGGCCTCTTGGGCCGTCTTGGGGGCCTGTTGGGGCCGTGTCTTGGACCTCTTGGGCGATCTTTGGGGGCGCTTGGGCCGTCTCGGGCCGTCGGAAGGCACAACAAATGGAAATGCCACAATCCTTCAAACACCCATGGGAAAGCATTGATTTTGGCCTTTTCTGGCCTTCCTGGAGGCCCTCTTGGAGGCCTCTTGGGCCGTCTTGGGCCATCTTAGGGCCATGCTCGGCCGTCTTGGTGGGCTCCTGGTCCGTCTGACGCAGTCGGAAGCCGTTTGGGGGGCCTCTATGGGCCGACTTGGGGCCCTCTTGGAATGCTCCAGGGCCGTCTTGGAGGCCATCTTGGGCGTCTTATATGCCTCCTGTGCCGTCTTCGGGGCCTCTTGGGGCCGTCTTGGGGCCCTCTTGGGCCGTTCTGGGGCCATCTTGGAGGCCTCTTGGGCGATCTTTCGGCGATCTTTGGGGGCTCTTGTGTCGTCTCGGGCCGTCGGAAGGCCCAAAAGAAGCAAATGTCAAAATCCGTCCAACACCTTAGGACAATCAATGTTTTTGGCCTCTTCTGGCCTTCCTGGAACCTTCTTGGGGGCCTCTTGGGCCGTCTTGGGCCAGCTTCGAGCCAACTTCGGCCATCTTGGTGGGTTCCTGGCACGTCTGACGCCGTCGTGAGCCGTCTTGGGGGCCCTTCTCGGCCGACTTGGGGACCTCTTGGGGCGCTTCGGGGCCGTCTTGGAGGCCATCTTGGACGTCTTGGAGGCCATCTTGGGTGTGTTGGAGGCCTCTTGGGCCCTCTTGGGGCCGTCTTGGAGGCCACTTGGGCCATCATGGGGCCCTCTTGGGCGCTCTTGAGGCGATCTTGGGGGCCTCTTGGGCCGTCTTGGGCAGTCGGAAGGCCGAAAAGGAGAAAATACCCAAATCCTTCAAAAACCAATGGAACATCAATAATTTTGACCTCTTCGGGCCCTCCTGGAGGACCTCTTGGAGGCCTCGTGGGCCGTCTTGGAGGCCTCTTGCAGGCTTTTTGGGCCGTCTTAGATTATCTTGAGGCCATCTAGGGCAGTCTTGGGTACATCTTGGGGCCATCGTGGCAGTCTTTGAGGCCATCTTGGCGGTCTTGGAGCAACTTGGAGGCCATCCTGGGACATCGTGGCCGTCTTGGAGGCCATCTTGGGGCACCTTGGGGCAAGAAAGGCGACGACAGGTGGGTTTTCCGGGTGGCCAGCGGGACGGGCCGAAGCCCTGGGGGGAGTTCTCTTGGAAAAAGAACTCAAACCAAAAGCCATACCGTCCGGCACGCCAGGCACTCCTTTGATACATCAAAAGGGGGCGGCGGATCTAAGACGCCTACGGCGAATCACCGCCGCCCCCTGCCTTTTTGGAAGCGCCTATGTGGCCGAACGTTGAGACCAGACCTGCCAAGCTATCGGACCATGTGTTCCCCGAATCGCTTTGGAAAGCCTTCGGGGAACACGTGGGCATCTTGAAGGTCATCTTGGCCGTCTGGAGGCCATTTTGACCCTTTCGGGCCTACTTGGGGAACGTCTTGGAGGGCTCTTTGTCCGTCTTGAAGGCCATCTTGAGCGTCTTGGAGACCTCTTGGGCCGTCTTGGGGGGCCTCTTGGGGCCGTGTCTTGGGCCTCTTGGGCGATCTTTGGGGGCACTTGGGCCGTCTCGGGCCGTCGGAAGGCCGAACAAAAAGCAAATGCCACAATCCTTCAAACACCCATAGGAAATCATACATTACCCCAGTGCGACCCTACCTAGAAGTTGGAGCCCCTTGGAAAGCAGCAATAGTTGCTATGCTATGCTATGCTATGCTATGCCATGCTATGCTGCGCTATGCCATGCTATGCTATGCTGCGCTATGCTATGCTATGCTATGCTATGCTATGCTATTCTAAACTATGCTATGTCATGCTGCGCTGTGCTATACTAAGCTATGCTATGCTATGCTATGCTATGCTATGCTATGATATACTAAGCTGCGCTATGCTGTGCTATGATATGACACGACATGTTATGATATGCTGCGCTATGCTATGCTATGTTATGCTATGCTATACTTGGCTATGTTCTGCTATGCTATGTTAT
The DNA here is from genome assembly GCA_963575745.1 of Prorocentrum cordatum. Taxonomy (NCBI): domain Eukaryota; class Dinophyceae; order Prorocentrales; family Prorocentraceae; genus Prorocentrum; species Prorocentrum cordatum. Next base: position 94,683 of record CAUYUJ010015583.1, on the reverse strand, counting down.
ACTATGCTATGCTATGCTAATGCAGCGCTGCGCTATGCTAAGCTAAACTAAGCTAAACTAAGCTAAGCTAAGCTAAGCTAACCTTTTAGGCAGAGCCTAGGTGATATGCTGTGCTGTGCTATGCTATGCTACGCTCTGCTATGCTATGCTGTGTTCTGTTATGCTAAAGCTCGGCGAAGCTAAGATGAAGGTACGCTAAGCTAAGATAAACCTGAGCTAAGATGAAGCTACGCTGAACTCAGCTGAAATAAGCTAAGCTAAGATGAGATAAGCAACGCGAAGCTAAGGGGACGCAACTGGGGGAACCGCGGGGCGGATCCTGGGGGAACCGCCCGGGGCGTGGAACACTGCCTGGCCCTTTAAGCCAACACGGTAAGAACCTTTCTAGGCAAAGCCTAGGTAGGCAATTTTTGCCTTTTCGGGCCTTCCTGGAGGCCCTTTTGGAGGCCTCTTGGGCCGTCTTGGGCCATCTTAGGGCCATGTTCGGCCGTCTTGGTGGGCTCCTGGTCCGTCTGACGCCGTCGGAAGCCGTTTGGGGGGCCTCTATGGGCCGACTTGGGGCCCTCTTGGAATGCTCCAGGGCCGTCTTGGAGGCCATCTTGGGCGTCTTAAAGGCCTCCTGTGCCGTCTTGGGGGCCTCTTGGGGCCGTCTTGGGGCCCTCTTGGGCTGTTCTGGGGCCATCTTGGAGGCCTCTTGGGCGATCTTTCGGCGATCTTTGGGGGCACTTGGGCCGTCTCGTGCCGTCGGAAGGCCGAAAAGAAGCAAATGTCAAAATCCATCAAAAACCATAGGAACATCAATGATTTTGACCTCTTCTGGCCTTCCTGGAGGACCTCTTGGGGGCCTCTTGGGTCGTCTTGGGCCAGCTTCGAGCCAACTTCGTCCGTCTTGGTGGGCTCCTGGCACGTCTGACGTCGTCGGGAGCCGTCTTGGGGGCCCTTCTGGGCCGACTTGGGGACCTCTTGGGGCGCTTCGGGGCCGTCTTGGAGGCCATCTTGGGCGTCTTGGAGGCCATCTTGGGCGTGTTGGAGGCCTCTTGGGCCGTCTTGGGGCCCTCTTGGGGCCGTCTTGGAGGCCACTTGGGCCGTCATGGGGCCCTCTTAGGGGCCTCTTGGGCGATCTTGGGGGCCTCTTGGGCCGTCTTGAGCCGTCTTGGGCCGTCGGAGAGCCGAAAAGGCGCAAATGCCAAAATTCTTTCAAAATCCTAAGGACAATCAATGATTCTGGCCTCTTCGGGCCTTCATGGAGGACGTCTTGGAGGGCTCTTGGGCCGTCTTGGAGGACTCTTGCGGGCCTTTTGGGCCGTCTTGGACCATATTGAGGCCATCTTGGGCCGTCTTGGAGGCATCTTGGGGCCATCTTGGATTCCTCAATGTTCTTGAGGGACCCTTTGGGTTCTTGAGGCCGACCTGGGAAGGTTGACCTGGTGAGACTTTCTCGGCCCTGCCACACGTTCGTACCCTGGGCGGGCTGACTTGTTGAGAACCCCGTCGCCCTGCCACACGTTCGTGACCTTGGAAACTTGACAGTTTGAGAATCCTATGGCCCTGCCACCCGCTCGTGACCTGAAAGGGATGAAATTGTGAGCCTCGGATGCCCCTCCTCCGCCTCCTCATTCTCCCTCTTCCTTTCTCCCTTGAATCGTCTTCGCGTCCTTTTGGCTGCCCCTGAAACCACCGTAGAACTGGAGATCCCATGATCCCATGAGTTGAAGCATGTTTTTTTTCTCCAAGTCAACCCCTGCTTACATTTGCACGGAGATCCCGAGAGGCATCTTAGCAGACAGTGGCCTGCATCCAGAAAACTTCTAACCCACCGCCCAGGCACGGCAACTTGAAGAAAACAGGAAATCCCACAATTCTTTTTTTTTGAAGTTCGCCCCCCTATCTACTCTTGCACAACCGACCGCAATTAAGGCCCCCCTCAGCTCCCAGAAAAGAAGCCAGGAAGCCTATGAGGGTCCGAAATCGTTGAACACCGAATGGGAATTACTGATTTCCGCGTTGCCGCAGTTCCCTTCCTATACGGTTCCGAGGCTTGCGCAGGGCCTCCAAGAGAGTGCCTGGATGCAGACAGCGAGAAACATGAGTTTCCATGAGTGAGCCCATCAAGCCTAGCTAGAGCTTGAGCGAGCGCGAAGCGCGCGATGGTATATATATATATATATATAATGTACGCCATCGGTTTTGGAACGGTTGGGTACGTCGCCCGGTAATTACTCATCCGGGCCTCCGGGCAGAGCCCTCGTCGCCGCAGCCAGGATCGACGCGTTTCGGTGGAGGACGGGGCCCCGCAGCCCAGGAGCCCGAAGGGAGCCGGAGCCGGCGGGCTCGGGAAGTGGGCCGCCCATCGAAGCCAGCGGCGACGTGCCGCCAATTGTTGAAGGATGACGGGATGGCGGAGGGGGGGAAGGCCAATGGTTGAAGGATGGCGGGATGGTGGAGGGGGGGAATGAAGGGGCCCCAGGACACACAAATAAGTGCACACAAATAAAAAGATTCCCCGTACTTTCCCACATTTTCTGGGTTTCTGTCTTCCCCACCACTTCCCATATTTTCCCATATTTTCCTGGGGGTCGACGATTAATTGTGTCTGTGTGTTTTTTCCCCTCCTGAGGGAAGGCCCAAGTGCACCCAAAGATTGCCCAAGAAAGAGGCCCAGGACACAGCCCCAGGAGGCCCCCAAGACGGCCCAAGAGGCACCCAAGACGCTGAAGATGGCCTCCAAGATGGCCCAAAAGCCCTCCAAGACGTCCTCCAAGAAGGCCCGAAAAGGTCAAGATGGCCTCCAAGACGCTCAAGATGGCCTCCAAGATGTGGGATGGGAGGGCGGATGATGGGAGCAAGGGTACCAGGAAGAGGCGGAGGTGGAGGAGGCGAGGGCAGAGGGCTGGATGATGGTGGTGATGACGAGGATGCTGCACTATAGAGCGATTCTCGCCCACCGGCACCGGCACTGGCACCGGCACTGGCACTGGCACTGGCACCCGCACCGGCATTGTCACCAGCACCAGCACCGGCACCGGCACGGGCGCCGGCACCGGCTGGCACCGGCACCGGCACCGGCACCGGCGCCAGCACTGGCACCGGCACCCGCACCCGCACCCGCACCCGCACGGGCACCGGCACCGGCACCGGCACCGGCACCGGCACCGGCACCGGCGCCAGCATTGGCACCGGCACCCGCAATCGGGGGAGCGTAAGACCCGGGTTTGCCGGGACTCGGGTTCGCCATCGTTTTTTGACGACCGCGACTCGGATTTTGACGAGGAGGAGTTTCGTGGGATGTCTGCAGCGGGAGGCCTCGTCAAAATGCAGGCTCGGCCTCGTCATTTTTTTGACGACCTCGTCGGGGATTTCCGAGTCCCCCGTACCCGGGTCTTACGTCTCCCCGACGCAACCGCACCCGCACCCGCACCGGCATGGCACCAGCACCGGCGCCAGCACCGGGACCAGCACCGGCACCGGCGCCAGCGCCGGAGCTGGCACCAGCACCGGCACCGGCACCAGCACCAGCAATGGCACCTGCAGCATGCACCAGCAGTGGCACTGGCCCTGGCACCGCGGTGAGGCACCCGCGCCAGCGCCTGCGCCCGCTCCCGCACGCGTGACGCGCGCGCATGGCGCGCGCGCCGGCGCTGGGAGGGGGACGAGCAAGAAGAGGCGGACGGAGGACGGAGCACGCTGATGCGCGACGCCCCGTACGGGGGAGGAGTGAGGGATGAGGGGAAGGAGGAGGGGCGCGAGGAGGAGGAGGAGGAGGAGGAGGAGGAGGAGGAGGAGGAGGAGGAGGAGGAGGAGGAGGAGGAGGAGGAGGAGGAGGGAGGAGGAGGAGGAGGAGGAGGAGGAGGAGGAGGAGGAGGAGGAGGAGGAGGAGGAGGAGGAGGAGGAGGAGGAGGAGGAGGAGGAGGAGGAGGAGGAGGTCCGTAGCCATTTTGGCTCAAGCCATTTTGGCTCAAGGCCGCCGCAGGCCACGGCGTTCTCCACCCACAGCCCCTCCGTCGTTTTGGGCGCCTTCGGCTACCTGCGTAGCCAGAGCGAACGATGGCTGGTGCAAACAATAGTGGACTTCTCGCTCTGCTCGAGGCAGCGCCGACGTTCCCGTCCCAGGAAGGGGTCGCAGGTGCCGCAGCTGCTGCTCAAACTCAGGGACGTGGTGGCCGTGTTCGTCCAGGTACTGGTGATTCTGGCACTCCTCAGCGTGGTCGTGGGGGCCCCCGTGACGACGACAGAAGCCGCTCACAGTTCTTCGAGGATGCCATGGAGTCAGATGACCTCAAGCAGTATGTGGACGACACAAAGAAGGAGCTTCTTCAGGCCATCTCAGCTATTTCCACAAACGTCGGCTCCCTTGGCAAGCTGGTCAACGACTCCGTCGGTGGCCTCAGCAGACAAGTGGAAGCACGTATGTCAGGACTCGAACGCACACAACGTGAGCAGGAAGACGAGATGGCACGTATGTCGGCAAGGATTACCCGCCTGGAAGAGATTCTGGGGATCATGCAGAAGGAGGTACCACAGGCGGTGGTGGACCCCTCCTCGAACGAATTCGATCGCCAGCCAGACCCCGCGATTCTCGTCATCAGGTGCAAGAGTTACTCGACCAAGGAGTCAGTCGCAGTGTCCGTGGTCAAACCTATCATTGAAAAGAACAATATTCCTCACAGCGAGGTGCAATTTGAAGGAGACCCCGCTGGAAAGAGATTTGTGCTCCGCATCAAGGGATCTCCAGCGTACGCAGCCCGTCGAGTGGGACAAATTATCGGCAGCTTCAAGATTAGTGCGCAGGAGTGGCGACGATTCAGCGCGATGGACTCCCAGAACACTCCTTCTGAGGTCTTCGTATCGGTTGACAAGTCGCAGGCTCAAGTCAAGCGCGAGATCGTCGCAAAGCAGCTCAAGCGCGTGCTTTCAGAACTATATCCGCAGCATCACTTCCACATTGACAAGGCGAAGGGCGAGGTCAGCCTGCAATGGAAGCCCCTGCTCCGCGGCGTTCCTGCTCAGGGCAACGAGGTGCCGACGATCGAGTACGCCGATGTCAATTTGCAGCACTTCAACCTCAGTCGCACAGACATCGAGGCCGAGGTGGCGCAGGTTGTGCGACCGCCTGGGCCTGTCTCGTGGCGGGTTTAACCCGCTCTTTTCGGCATGGAGCAGTTCCTCTTCCTCGGCCTCCCCTCTCTCGTTCTGCTCCTGGAATGCCCAGGCTCTGTTCCACCATAAGCAGAAGATCAAGGACCGCAAAATCCGCTACGCTAAGTCTCTCCTGGGACCTGGTACCATCTTGGGGATTCAGGAGTCTCGCGGGTCAGAGGCTGAAATCAAGGATATGCTGTTCCACATGCATCGCCCGTTCCAGGCGTTCTTTTCTCTTTTTCCTGTCTCTGCTCATCCAGCTGGCGGGGTGATTACCATCTTGCCATATTTCAACAAGACTCACGGTGCTGCGATGCGCCCAGTAGTCACTCCGATTGAGCTTGTCAGGGGCCGTGCGGTGAATGTTCGAGTTTTGTTCCCAAATGGTGTTTGGATATCGCATTTCAACATTCATAATCACGGATTGACGTCGGCTCAGAGCAACTACATCTTAGAGACTATCAACATGGACTACAGCAAGGCCTCGGAGGACCCCCTGAACGGCTTCATCCTCGTAGGTGGCGACTTCAATTTCTCGGACGAGCCCCCGAAGGCGCTAGATGACCTCTCCCTCTCCAAGCTTGGTATTGCCCTCTCTCAAGACCCAGAGAATATCCCCTCCCATGACCCCGATAAGCACTCGTCCCAGCCCATCCGCTCTGGAGGCCCCTGGAAGGCCACTCTCAAGAAGCTCGTCGAAATCGACCCTGGAGACCCGACTCATTTCTGCGCCGCGCGGGGGACTCTCGGGAAACAGGATAGGTTATTCGTGTCAGCGCCAGGATGGTGCATCACCCAGATGTGCACGGGTGCTCGCGTCCACTGGTACCCCGAGGTGCTTGCTAAGACAAAGCTGTCCGACCATGCTGCGATCAGCGTGATCCTCGCACCTCGCTCTCAGACGCCGCCTAAGGATCGACGAATCCATCGAGATATCTTCAAGCGGCGCGAGTACCAGCAATTTATTGAGTCCGTGCTGGCACAGATAGACGATAGTGTTCTCTCTCCACCTCTCCCACTCCTCTTTCACAAAGATCTTATGTTCGAAGCTGCTCGCCACGCTCGTAATCGACTTCTCACTGGTAAACCTCACGATCCTCTCTCTCGTTATGTAGCGTGCCGCACTATCGCCAGAGCAGTTTGGAACCAGGACATGGTGCTGGCCAGGCGCATTGTATTGTCGCACCCCTTCGGCCGCAAGTTTCTCAGCCTAGATGTTATGCAGCAGAGCGTGAGCATCGCTGACCCGATCAGGTTTCACGCTGAGGCGAACGAGGCCAACTTGGCAATGCTCCACTCGGCACAAGCAGATGCCAGACAGCGACTTCAAGGTGATCCTCCGACCCTCGAGAGGGCCAAATTGGCCAAGCGCACCAAAAGCCTTCAGATTCGGGCTCGTCTTTGGTCTCCTTTCGATAGAAAGCTCCCGCTGCAGGGCCTCAGGACGGCCCAGGACACGGTCGCCTCGAAGCCGAACGAGATTTTGTCAGGTCTGGCTCAGCATTGGGGTTCAGTTTTTGCGAAGTCGAAGATCGACAAGCCTGCCGCCTTCCAGTGCGCCCAGAGATTCAAGCCAAGCATCGATCTTTCAGGGCTGCCGCCACCTTCGGAAGCTAGTATTGTTCGTTTCCTGGACAGAGTTTCGCCGAGCGCGCCTGGACCAGATGGCCTGCCTTACTGGGCCTGGAAATGTCACCCCGAGGGCCCGAAGGTTTTGTGCAGTACGTTGGGCTGGGACCTGGCTGGCAACCCTCCCCTCTTCGGTTTCAACCAGATGCTTGGCGCTTTCTTGGTCGAGGGCTCTGAGCCCGAGGATAACGACAAAGTGATCCGAGATGCCAGTGGAACCCGCCCCTGGGACTAAAGAGCACTGACTGCAAGATCTTAACCTCGGTGGTCATACAGCCTCTGACGCGGGCTCTCCCAGGATTCATACATCAGGCCCAGAGGGGCTTCGTGCCCAAGCGGAATTTCGGGGACAACATAATAGAGCTCGACACCGAGGCACGGATCACTTCGATGATGCCAGATTGCACTTCCAGGCTCCCTGCTCTTCTCTCTTTCGACTACGGCCAGGCCTTCCCCTCCATCTCCCAGCACTGGATCTTCTTCATCCTGAAATCGCTCAACTTCCCCCAGCCCCTCTTCGAGTTTCTGGAGTTTATTTACACGCAGGTCGCGTGCTACGGCCAGCTCGGGCAGTGCACACTATTCCTTTACCTCGTCGAGTCGGGGATTGTCCAAGGGTGTCCTGCGAGCGGGACCTTATATGCGGTGGCGTCTCATCCTTTCGTCGAACACTTCGAAACCCTCCTCGAGAAGAAGCAGCTGGGCCTTGTGAGGGCCTGCGCGGACGATAAAGGCAGTGTGATTCGAGATCTGACCGCCCTCAGAAAATTATATACGGTTTTTCTGGCTTCGAAGCGGGTGGCCAACCGAACCCTCAAACTGAGTAAATGTAAACTAGTGCCATTAAGCGGACCCTTCTCGGAGGCAGTCGCTTGGACTTATAAGAGTTCGATCAATCAGCAATTGCCCGAGTGGTCAGATATATGCATAGTACCCAAGCTGCTCTACTTAGGAGTCTTTCTTGGTCCTGCTGCGCCCCCTTCATCCTGGGATGCACCCATGACCAAGTGGGCGAAACTCTCGTTCAGCATAGCCCAGCCAGGAGCGCCCGCAGCTATCGCCACCACATTATACGACTCGCGTGCTCTCTCCTGTTTGGGGTACATCGCTCAGTTCTGTCGGATTCCCAAGACAGTGCTTCCGAAAGAGCATGCTATTTTCGCTTCCATTTTAAAGATGCCGCACTGCTCGCTGTCTCGTCAGGCGTTCTTCTCTCTCGAAAGCTGGGGCGGCCCTCGCCTCAGAAGTGCTCTTGTGCTCGACCTGGCGACGCTCATTCGAGCGTCAATTAGCACGTTCTCTGTTTGGCGGTCTTGCGTTGCTCGTCTCTCGGAGGCGGGGTCAGAGCTTTCCCTTGAAGATGTAAGTAGAGGCCGCCGCTGCCCAGAATTCTGGACAGATCCCCCGATCTGCGACACCTTGCATGCAGCGTCGACAGGTTTCAGCACCGATCCGCATTTTGCGAAGGCTGGCCGCCGTGCTTTACATTGTGCACTGGAGGCCCAGCGTGAGGGCAAGAAGATCCAGCGTGCCGCTGCCGAGAGCCTCAAGTCTTCCCTCTTCCCCCCCTCGCTCGCTCCGGCGTTCCGAGCCCGTCTCGCCCACCTCCTCCCCAATGTTCCGACAAGGCAGTTGGGCGCGATCTGTTGGCCGCAGGTCAAGACTGTAGTATTGTCTCTTCCTCCTGCTTGGAGGCGAGCTGTGCTGAAAACACTCGCTGGAGCCTGGACTACTCAATCGCGGTTCCAGCAGTGTCAGAGATGTATGTTCGGGTGCGCAGCTGGTTTAGACTCCCAGGGCCACTACCTTGTCTGTCCTCGGTTTTGGGGGTTATTGCGGGAGTTTCACGGCCACCCGTTTCCAGAGTGCCCCATTCACCGATCAGGCCTCCGTCACCCCACAGCTGAATCCTTGAAGATAATTGTCTCGGCTTTTTACTTTTTTACTCTCGCCCATGTCGAACCCCACCCTCTCTCTTGGGATGCCGCCCTCGCCCTCCTTCCCCAGCTCCATTCATCTCTTAATCGTGCTGTCCCCGCATCGCGCCCGCATGCGGCTACACCGTGTGCCAGCCGCCCTGCGGCTTCTGCAAGGCCGCCCCGCCCGTGCAGGAGTGGGGGCAGCAGTGGCAGTAGTTCCAGCAGTAGCAGCAGTAGTAGCAGTGGATAAGACCGTGCTCGCCGTGGTACGAGCGCAGGAGGAGGAGGAGGAGGGGGGGGAGGAGGAGGAGGGGGAGGAGGAGGAGGAGGAGGAGGAGGAGGAGGAGGAGCAGGAGGGGGAGGAGGAGGAGGAGGAGGAGGAGGAGGAGGAGGAGGAGGAGGAGGAGGAGCAGCGGCGATGCGGTGCGAGGAGGAGGGGGAGGAAGAAAAGGGCGGGGGGGAGGAGTGAGTGGGGAGGGCGAGGAGCCATGGGGTGTGATGGCGAGGCGGCGTGCGGAGGACAGGAGGAGCGAGAAAGAGGAGGATATGGAGGACGAGGAGGATGGATGAGGATGATGAGGGGGGATGGTTTGGACCCAACAGAGCCTTTAAGGGCCCAGTCGACGATGCCAGGAAGGGCAGGAACCGCTGAGGGGAAGCAGCGTCAGCAATATGCAGGGGAAAGGGAAAGTTGGACGAGATGCAAGTGCTCCTGTCGATCGTGATGTTGATGGGGATGATGAGCGTCATGACATTCCCCAACCAGTGCTTGCACTTAGGGGGAGCTTTCTATCCTAGTAGCTGGGTCTAAGGGGCGGCTGGCGGCTCCCTCCTCGCCGTTGCCGCCCTGTCGCCGCCCGTCGTTTGGGCTTGAGGGGCGGTCTGGCTTTTCCGTCCTTGGCGTCGCCGCCTCGTCGCCGCCCGTCGTCTGGGCCTGAGGGTCGGTCTGGCGGTTCCTTGCCCGCCGTCACCGCCCCGTCGCCGCCTCGTCGTCGCCGCCCTGTGTGCCCCCCCCCCCCCCCCCAGCGGTTGCAATCCAATCGATTGCTAGCCAATCGCGTGCAAGCCCAGTGGAATCGGTTGCAGTCCAATCGATGGCAAAATCGCTTGCAGTCCAATCGATTGCAGTCCAATCGATTACACATTTATACATTGCAAGAACACGGCGACAAACATCATCAGTATCATTCTCACCACCACCCCTTCCGCGCACGATACGTTTCGGATCGAGGCGCCCCGTCATGGGCCCCCCCCTGTGTCCGGGCTGCTCCAACCGCGCGTGCACGGAGCTTCGCAGCTTGGAACTGCGGCAGCGCTGGGCCGCGGAGGAGATCCTCAAATGGACGCGGCACACAAACGGCCAGGCGCACTGGAGGCCATGGGTTTGAAACGCAACGCCTTTCCAGTGCTGCGTTTGGGGCCACGAAGGACAGCCAACTGTTTCACCCGAGGCTGATTCACTCGCAATGTGCTATCTCATTTGGGCTGTTAAACCCGGACTTGTTTTGCTCGGTGCAATCCTACCCGTCTCTTTTCCACGCAGAGAAAGGGCTCGCCCAAGGGTGCGCCGTGCCAGCGGGTGAAACAGCCGTCTTCCTTGCGTGGCCCCGAGCCGGGCGCGGCGCGGCGTCGCGTCTCCGTGCTTCCGCAGGCAGTGCGACGCCTGCCGCAGGGCGGCCTGGCCGGCAAACCGCCGGACCAACGACCGGTGGTCTCGTCCGGCCTGACAGGTCGCCGAAAGGCCCTCCTCGGCTCGCGGCTGGGCTCGGCTTGTGCGTGGGGATTTTTTCTTCAGGGACCCAGTTCCGGAGGTCCTGCGCGCCGCTGGCCGCCCGGCGCCGACGGCGCTCGCTGCCGCTCCGCCCGGGGCGGTCGCGTCCGCGCCGAGTGCGGTCGCTGCTGCTGCTGCTGCTGCTGCTGCCGTTGTTGCGACGACGCCGCCGAGCGCCCCACCTGCGGCGCGGTGGGGCGTGCACTACTTGGTGGCGGACGTCAGCGACGTGCGCGAGATCCCGTGGGCGCCGGACGCCGACCGCTGGCCTGCCACCTGGGTGGCGCCCGCCGCGCGCGACGGCTGCGCCGGCGCCCTGGGTGGGCCCCCGCTCGCGGCGCGGAACGCCCGCTGCGTGGCCGCTGCGTTGGACGTGGAGAGCGAGTCGCCGACGCTGAACGTGGCGCGCGGGTAAAGAGGGGCGGCGAAAAGACGCCGCGCCCGGGGCGCGAGTGTAGTCGCCCCCACGTCCGAGGTCCAGGTGATCGGGTTGGTCCAGTCCGGTTGGTCTGGTTGGTCCCGTTGGTCCGGGTGGTCCGGTTGGTCTGGTTGGTCCCGTTGGTCCGGTTGGTCCGGTTGGTCCGGTCGGTCTGGTCGGTCCGGTAGGTCCAAATGGTCGAGTTGGTCTGGTTGGTCCGGGTGGTCTAGTTTGTCCGGTTGGTCGGTCCGGGTGTTTCGGTTTGTCGTGCTGGTCGGTCTCGTTGGTCCGGGTTGTCTGGTTGGCCCAGTTGGTCCAGGTGGTCGTTCGGGTCGGGCCGGGCGGGCGGGTGGGGCGACGACTTTATAAAAGTGGTCCATGTACGTGCAGGGGGGGCCTGGCGGCCCAGGTAGTCCGGTTGAACGGGTGGCCCGGTTGGTCCGTTTGGTCCGAGTGGTCCAACCGGTCCGTCTGGTTTGGTCGGTCCGTTTGGTCCGGGTTGTCTGGTTGGTCTGGTTGGATGATCTAGGGGGTGGTCCGGGTGGTCCGGCGGTGGGTCGGGAGACGTGGGGGCGCCTCATTAATGCGAGGCGCGGCTCGACGCTTGCTGGCGTAGGGCCCAGTCGTCGAGCGCGGCGCCTTTTCGCGCCACAGGTGGCGGCGTTTGCCTGCCAGGGCTGCCGCGCGCGCGCCTGCGCGACGGGGGGCGTTGGACTGCGCGGGCACGCTGGGCCAGCTCGGCGAGCTGGCGCGCCAGCGCTGGGCCGCAGAGGCGGCGGGCGCCCGCTTGGCGAGACTCGGCTTGCCCGACGGGCGGCGCGGGACTAGGCGGGGGGCGCCTTGAGCGAGGGCTAGGCGCGCGGCGGGGCAGCCGCGCGCGCCGCGCTGACGCGCCCCGCCGATCCCCGACGCCCCCAGGCTCGCGCTCTCGGGCGCCGAGACCGCCCGGGAGGGCTCCGAGACGACCCAAGAGGCTTCCGAGACCGAGCTGGAGGGGCCAGAGAGCCCCGAGAGAAGCCTCTTAAGAGATGCCCTCGAGCTGCCCCAAGAAGCGCCCAGCAGATCTCGAAGGTGAAGAATCATCGCGTTCCCTCCGCTGTGTGATGCCTGTTAGACTTGTCGTTTTTCTGGGCCCGCGATGGCCCGAGGCGGCCCCCGGGCGCTCGCAGGGCGCCCCCGAACGGCCCAAGAAAATTTAAGGGGGCCCAGCAGATCTCCCCGAGACGGCCCGAGAGGCTTCCAATGCGGCCCAATAATAGGACCCCGGAAGAGCCTCGAGAGAGGCGAAGACGGTCTCGGGGCACGATTACTTTTGGGGGGGGCGCGTTGCAACGTCGCGACGCCCGCGGGAGGTCCGCAAAGGGCTCCCGACAGACCCCCAGGAGCCCCAAGGGGCTTTTCGATGTTCCGAAGATGCAACAATCGTCGCTCTCCCATTGGATTTGAAGAACTTTACGGTTCCCGCGATTGCGGGCCTCCGACAACCTGGCTTCCTGGCCTCGCAGAGTTGCAGAATTGTCCAAGAGATCCCCGCGACGGCCCCGGAGGGCTCCGACTTGGCTCGCGAGGCCTCCGCATCGCCTCAGGAGCGCGTCTAAGCACAACCCTGGCTCAACTCCCCTCCTTCCGTTCTCTGTCCCCCCCCCCGCCGCCCCCCTCTTCGCGCCTTCCTCCGCTCGCCCCCTTCGATTTTCCATTGGGGGTTATCCGCAAGCCAGAGTGCTTTTAGGCGCAACCTTGGTTCCTTCTTCTTGCTTCGCTTGCATATCCCCTCGGCGCGCCCCGCTGCGTTTACAGGCAGTTTCGCTAGGGGCTGGGTTTTTTTCTATGCACAACCCTGCCTGACCTGCCGTCTCCCTCTTCTTTGCTTCTTCCCACTCACGCTCCGCCGTCCTTGCACCCGCAAGTCTCCCTCCTCCATCTTCTTTCGGTGTTTACCAACACATACTCGGTTTAATGTACTTTGCTTCGTTTTCATGTCTCCATCGGCCCTCGGCCCACCGGTTACAATCGGGTTTCGTTGGGGGCACTTTGTTTCTTGGTACACCTGGGGCTCACCCCCCCCTTCGCCCCCCTCCTCCGTTCCCCCGCCCTCCGCTCTCATTATCGCATGTCCGTCTTCCCTTTCGATTTGAATTTGGGGGTTATCCACAAGCTGGGGTGTTTCTAGGCACACGAGTGGTTATTTCTTGCTGTTTCGTTTCAAATGCCCCTCGGCCCTCCGATGCGTCTTCGTGCAGTTTCGCCGGAGGCTGTTTTTTCTAGGCACAACACAGGCTCAACTGTCTCCACCCTCCGTTTTCCCTCCTTCCCGTTCCCTCCCACCCCCCGCCGCCCCCGTCATCATCGCCCCCCCTCCTCCTTCTTCCTTCGGTTTACAATGGGTGTTTTCGCCAACAGTCCGGGAGGGATTTAGGCGCAACCTCGTTACTTCTACCTGGCTTCGTTCTCATTTCCCTTCAGCCGTTCTATTCGGTTTGCACAGGGTTTCGCCAAGGGCTGGCTTGTTTCTAGGCACAACCTTTCTCAACTTGCTCATCCGCTTTCGCCTCCCCAGTTCTCCTCGCCGCTTCCCTTCATCCCGTATTCCCCTCCCGTCCCCTCGGTTTGCAATTGGTGTTTTCGCCGAGGGCCCGGGTGTTTCTAGGCACGACCTTGTTGCCTTTTACTTTGCTTCGTTCTCATTTCCCCTCAGGCCCTTCCCCCGTTCGGTTCGCATGGGGTTTCGCATTGCATGGTTTGTTTCGGGGCACATCATTGACTCTTTTTCCTCATCCGTACTCCCCCTCCCCAATCCTCCTCGCCGCTTCCTTTCATGCCATATTTCCCCTTTCCCCCTCCTGGTTTGAAATGTTTTTTTTCGCCGAGGCCCGGGGTGTTTCCAGGCACAAACTTGCCGCCATTTACTTCGCTTCGTTTCCATTTCCCTTCGAGCCCTTTCCCCATTCGGTTCGCATGGGGTTTCGCAAGGGGCTGATTTGTTTCTAGGCACAACCCTGACTCACCTTCCTCCCTCCGCTGTCCCTCCTTCCTGTTCCTCCCCACCGCTTCCCTTCATCCCATATCACCTCTCGATTTGAAACGGGGGGGTATCCACAGGCCGGGGTGTGTCTAGACACATCTTCCCCTCTGCCTTGCTTCACTTCCATTTCCCATCGGCCCTCCCTGGCGCACCATCGGGACACCATCATCATAATCATCACCTCATCACCATCATCATCAACATAATCATCACCATCATCTTCATCATCATCATCATCATCGGGATACCATCATCGTCACCATCATCATCATCATCATCATCATCATCATCATCATCCTCATCCTCATCATCATCATCATCATCATCATCATCATCATCATCATCATCGGGACACCATCATCCAGATCATCATCGGAACACCACCATCATCATCTCATCAGCATCATGAACAACATCGTCAACATCATCATCATCATCACCATCATGATCCGCGGCCATTGTGGCTCAAGTTTTGCCCAAGACATTGTGACAAGTCTTCAGGCATTTGGAACGCGGGGTTTTGCGCCTGTTGCCGACAAGCCCCTGTTGCCTCGCCGTTACCGGCATGAACGTCGCGGTGTTTGCAGCAGCGTTCGCCATCCTGCTCGTCGGCCGCGGCGGCGTCGCCGCCGACGGCATGACCGAGACCTTGGAGGAGCGCCGCCTGGTGGAGGACGACTCGCACAACTGCGACGACGCCACGAGCGAGGCCGACGGAGTGGGGCTGCTCCAGTCACGGGCGCTGAGCCCCGGCGGGACGCAGACCGCAGACAACAGCAAGGACGAAGCGCAGGATCTACCGATCGATATCAAGAAGCTCAACTCTACAATTCATCACGGGCATGAACATCCTGGCGACGTGTATCTCCGTTCCTTTGATTGCAATGCCGAGTGCCCAGAACCAAACACTTACTGCTGCCATCGGCCTCTGACTGACTTCGACACTTGCTGTGTTGATGGGAAGATTGCCCCAGGATACAGATGCGTGTGGTCGGAGTTCAATAAGTGCACGAGCGGATATTGTTGTCAATTGGGATCTGTGGGACGATGTTCTCCGTGCTAGATGTCCTCCACCGAGTGGGAGCGATGTCGTCCGTGCTAGATCGTTCGTCCTCCGCTCTGCTCGCTCGGTTTAACGTCCTGCCCGTTCGTATGGCAACTTGCACGCTTGCTTTCAAGTCGTGCCCGCTGGGCCTGTCCGCCCGACGCGACCCCCAGCGAAGCGAGATGGGCACCGTGAGATGGAGGAGACGAGCCTTGAGAAGAACGAGGAGGAGGAGGTGGAGAACGGGGTGAACCGGCGGTGAGGAGCTGGGTTATGAGGTAGGGGAGGTGGAGGAGGAGATCAGGCTAGCCGCGTTACTCGGCAGGAGTCGTTGTGGCATTTGTTGGTTGAGGCTGTGGTTGGGTCTTGGAGAGGTCCTTCCCCTCCCAGAAGGCCTCTGCTCCAGCAGCCTGGTGCGCATTTTGCATTCCGCCAGCTGGAACTGCCGCTCCTTTGGGAAGAGGCGTCGCGTGCCACAGTAATTGGCGCGAGAGATGTAGTACCTATCAACGGATGGAGGCTGTTGGGATTCTCGTGGGTCTTCTGTGTTGCGGTCCTGCCAGGCCTTCATGATAGTGGGTAGGGCGTCCTCGGGGAACTCGTAGTGGGTCTCGCGGAGCACCTCCCTAGCCTCCCGTTCGCGGAAGTGCGAAAAGACCCATGCGGCCTCCCAGATCATGCTGGATTCGCGGACCTCTAGTGTCCGAGTCCTGCCTTCACTGCGTTGCTGGTTCTCGAGTTTGTCAGCCTCCGCGGCCTACGCCGCCTGCTCTGCTGGAAGCTGGGCTCCGTGACACAGGTATGCTGGGCAGCAATGTGCAGCATCAACGGCTAGGTCATCTCTCACCTGCCGGAAGCGCAGTTGGTGCAGCAAGCTTTGCATTCCGTTCTGTGCCCAAGGAAGCGTTCAACCCTGGCAACCAAACTGATGGTTTCTGACCATGTGCTGTCGGAGGGCCTTGGGCTTGGAAAGCTGGATTTGGCACCATGGGCATTCCAGATCATGAGCCGGAGTGTCCTGAGCCTTCCGAGGTGAGTGGTCGGGATGGGTGACTGGTAGCGGAAACCGCAAGGCCTGTTATGTCGAAGGAAGTCTTTTCAGCACCGTCCGATAATGCTGCGCTCGCGCATGCTTCTGCAACTCATACCCGTGCTGTCTTTACAATGCGCTTCCATATAGAAAAATCGTCGTGTGGATCAGGTTCATCTCCAATGCGTGTGTATATCCCCCTTGAGCTGGGTAAGGTCATCCAGGACGTGATGCATCCAAGAGGCCCTGCTGTGGATCCCTGGTCGGTGGGCCCGGTAGGCTGTGGCCAGACGTCCCCGAACGGTGTCGGACCCAAAGTTTCGATACTCGTTTCGGGGACCTTCCTGGAGCCCACCTAACGGATCTGTTCGACCCCAGTTCGACTCAAATTCGACTCAAGTTCGACTCAAGTTCGACTTAGGTTCGACTCAGGTTCGACTCAGGTTCGACTCAGGTGCGACTCAGGGTCGACTCAGGTTCGACTGACGTTCGACGCAGCTTCGACGCACGAGTGGAGCGAGTGGCTCCAGGAAGGTCCCCAGAACGAGCATCCAACAAAGTGGATGACCTTCCCCAGTAGTTGTAGGCGATGGATCCTTAGTTGGGCGTCGAGGTCAGCTCTCCTGACAGTAGCTGGTACGGTCACGTCCGCAGTCGCACTGCCGTCACAACGATAGAGGCCGCAAGCAGACCTGTCACGCTTCATGAGCGCGTTGCGAAGATTGCTATCGGCTCCCGTCTCAATGTTACTCCACGTACCCGCCTTGAAGAGAAGCGACGACGAGATGAACAAGTCAACGAAGCGAAGCTTCATGACCGGGCCTCGGGGGTCTCTTGGGGACCGCTTTGAAGACCTTTCAAACGATGACCTGCGAGGGCTGAGCCACACCTGCAGTTCTATGGGCAACCTTCGGGTCCACCGCATACCTTTCACTCATGATGGTTCCAAGATGTGGATACTGTCGCACCGCGCGCACACACTTATTGCATACTGTGTCGTCGTGCCACCGTAGCGTACCCGTCGTGTCCTTCCAAAGCATAGTGCGTGCAGTACGTGCGTGCCTTCCGTGAAACTGGAGGAGCAGCTCGGACTTGCCAGGCTTGAAATTGCGCGAGAGACCTCGCCATGCAGATGAGGCTGCGACTACGCCTGCAATCTGAGGCGCGAGCTGCAGTAGCTCCAGCAGGTTGCCCAGGAGGGCACCACGCGCCGTCATCGAAGACAATCATGTCAGTAGCAGGCGTCGCTGCTGCAGGCTCGAGGAGTCCAGGACTAGCTTCCGACGAGTCCTGGAGCCCATCCCACATGTTAGGGTGCAGCGTGAGCGCGTTGGCGGTGGCCACCCCCCAAACTGGGGGGCCTGTCGGGCCTGCTTGTCATCAGCACCAGGTTGGCGGAATGCGTACCAGCTGGTACGCAGTCCTGTTGAAGTGTGCTGGCTGCGCGTGTGTTGGTGTCCTCGGCACTCTGCCTGCTGGGGGATGCCGCACCCTTCCTTTTTCTCTGTGGCGGGTGCACTCCAGCAGCGCGTGACGCGCGCGCATGGCGCGCGCGCCGGCGCTTGGAGGGGGACGAGCAAGAAGAGGCGGACGGAGGACGGAACACGCTGATGCGCGACGCCCCGTACGGGGGAGGAGTGAGGGATGAGGGGAAGGAGGAGGGGCGCGAGGAGGAGGAGGAGGAGGAGGAGGAGGAGGAGGAGGAGGAGGAGGAGAGGAGGAGGAGGAGGAGGAGGAGGAGGAGGAGGAGGAGGAGGAGGAGGAGGAGGAGGAGGAGGAGGAGGAGGAGGAGGAGGAGGAGGAGGAGGAGGAGGAGGAGGAGGAGGAGGAGGAGGAGGAGGAGGAGGAGGAGGAGGAGGAGGAGGAGGAGGAGGAGGAGGAGGAGGAGGAGGAGGAGGAGGAGGAGGAGGAGGAGGAGGAGGAGGAGGAGGAGGAGGAGGAGGAGGAGGAGGAGGAGGAGCGGCGATGCGGTGCGAGGAGGAGGGGGAGGAAGAAAAGGACGAGGGGGAGGAGGAGTGAGTGGGGAGGGCGAGGAGCCATGGGGTGTGATGGCGAGGCGGCGTGCGGAGGACAGGAAGAGCGAGAAAGAGGAGGATATGGAGGACGAGGAGGATGGATGAGGATGATGAGGGGGAATGGTTTGGACCCAACAGAGCCTTTAAGGGCCCAGTCGACGATGCCAGGAAGGGCAGGAGCCGCTGAGGGGAAGCAGCATCAGCAATATGCAGGGGAAAGGGAAAGTTGGACGAGATGCAAATGCTCCTGTCGATCGTGATGTTGATGGGGATGATGAGCATCATGACATTCCCCAACCAGTGCTTGCACTTAGGGGGAGCTTTCTATCCTAGTAGCTGGGTCTAAGGGGCGGTCTGGCGGCTCCCTCCTCGCCGTTGCCGCCCTGTCGCCGCCCGTCGTTTGGGCTTGAGGGGCGGTCTGGCTTTTCCGTCCTTGGCGTCGCCGCCTCGTCGCCGCCCGTCGTCTGGGCCTGAGGGTCGGTCTGGCGGTTCCTTGCCCGCCGTCACCGTCCCGTCGCCGCCTCGTCGTCGCCGCCCTGTGCGCCCCCCCCCCCCCCCCCAGCGGTTGCAATCCAATCGATTGCTAGCCAATCGCGTGCAAGCCCAGTGGAATCGGTTGCAGTCCAATCGACGGCACAACAACTCGCTTGCAGTCCAATCGATTGCAGTCCAATCGATTACACATTTTTACATTGCAAGAACACGGCGACAAACATCATCAGTATCATTATCACCACCACCCCTTCCGCGCACGATGCGTTTCGGATCGAGGCGCCCCGTCATGGGGCCCCCCCCTGTGTCCGGGCTGCTCCAACCACGCGTGCACGGAGCTTGGCAGCTTGGAACTGCGGCAACGCTGGGCCGCGGAGGAGGTCCTCAAATGGACGCGGCACACAAACGGCCAGGCGCACTGGAGGCCATGGGTTTGAAACGCAACGCCTTTCCAGTGCTGCGTTTGGGGCCACGAAAGACAGCCAACTGTTTCACCCGAGGCAGATTCACTCACAATGTGCTATCTCATTTGGGCTGTTAAACCCGGACTTGTTTTGCTCGGTGCAATCCTACCCGTCTCTTTTCCGCGCAGAGAAACGGTTCGCCCAAGGGTGCGCCGTGCCAGCGGGTGAAACAGCCGTCTTCCTTGCGTGGCCCCGAGCCGGGCGCGGCGCGGCGTCGCGTCTCCGTGCTTCCGCAGGCAGTGCGACGCCTGCCACAGGGCGGCCTGGCCGGCAAACCGCCGGACCAACGACCGGTGGTCTCGTCCGGCCTGACAGGTCGCCGAAAGGTCCTCCTCGGCCCGCGGCCGGGCTCGGCTTGTGCGTGGGGATTTTTCCTTCAGGGACCCGGTTCCGGAGGTCCTGCGCGCCGCTGGCCGCCTGGCGCCAACGGCGCTCGCTGCCGCTCCGCCCGGGGCGGTCGCGTCCGCGCCGAGTGCGGTCGCTGCTGCTGCTGCTGCTGCTGCTGCTGCCGTTGTTGCGACGACGCCGCCGAGCGCCCCACCTGCGGCGCGGTGGGGCGTGCGCTACTTGGTGGCGGACGTCAGCGACGTGCGCGAGATCCCGTGGGCGCCGGACGCCGACCGCTGGCCTGCCACCTGGGTGGCGCCCGCCGCGCGCGACGGCTGCGGCGGCGCCCTGGGTGGGCCCCCGCTCGCGGCGCGGAACGCCCGCTGCGTGGCCGCTGCGTTGGACGTGGAGAGCGAGTCGCCGACGCTGAAAGTGGCGCGCGGGTAAAAAGGGGTGGCGAAAAGGCGCCGCGCCCGAGGCGCGAGCGTAGTCGCCCCCGCGTCCGAGGTCCAGGTGATCGGGTTGGTCCGGTCTGGTTGGTCTGGTTGGTCCCGTTGGTCCGGGTGGTCCGGTTGGTCTGGTTGGTCCCGTTGGTCTGGTTGGTCCGGTTGGTCCGGTCGGTCTGGTTGGTCCGGTAGGTCCAAATGGTCGAGTTGGTCTGGTTGGTCCGGGTGGTCTGGTTTGTCTGGTTGGTCGGTCCGGGTGTTTCGGTTTGTCGTGCTGGTCGGTCTCGTTGGTCCGGGTTGTCTGGTTGGCCCAGTTGGTCCAGGTGGTCGTTCGGGTCGGGCCAGGCGGGCGGGTGGGGCGACGACTTAATAAAAGTGGTCCATGTGCGTGCAGGGGGGGCCTGGCGGCCCAGGTTGTCCGGTTGAACGGGTGGCCCGGTTGGTCCGGTTGGTCCGAGTGGTCCAACCGGTCCGTCTGGTCTGGTCGGTCCGTTTGGTCCGGGTTGTCTGGTTGGTCCGGTTGGATGATCTAGGGGGTGGTCCGGGTGGTCCGGCGGTGGGTCGGGAGACGTGGGGGCGCCTCATTAATGCGAGGCGCGGCTCGACGCTTGCTGGCGTAGGGCCCAGTCGTCGAGCGCGGCGCCTTTTCGCGCCACAGGTGGCGGTGTTTGCCTGCCAGGGCTGCCGCGCGCGCCTGCGCGACGGGGGGCGTTGGACTGCGCGGGCTCGCTCGGCCAGCTCGGCGAGCTGGCGCGCCAGCGCTGGGCCACAGAGGCGGCGGGCGCCCGCTCGGCGAGACTCGGCTTGCCCGACGGGCGGCGCGGGACTAAGCGGGGGGCGCCTTGAGCGAGGGCTAGGCGCGCGGCGGGGCAGCCGCGCGCGCCGCGCTGACGCGCCCCGCCGATCCCCGACGCCCCCAGGCTCGCGCTCTCGGGCGCCGAGACCGCCCGAGAGGGCTCCGAGACGACCCAAGAGGCTTCCGAGACCGAGCTGGAGGGGCCAGAGAGCCCCGAGAGAAGCCTCTTAAGAGATGCCCTCGAGCTGCCCCAAGAAGCGCCCAGCAGATCTCGAAGGTGAAGAATCATCGCGTTCCCTCCGCTGTGTGATACCTGTTAGACTTGTCGTTTTTCCGGGCCCGCGATGGCCCGAGGCGGCCCCCGGGCGCTCGCAGGGCGCCCCCGAAAGGCCCAAGAAAATTTAGGGGGCCCAGCAGATCTCCCCGAGACGGCCCGAGAGGCTTCCAATGCGGCCCAATAGTAGGACCCCGGAAGAGCCTCGAGAGAGGCCAAGACGGTCTCGGGGCACGATTACTTTTGGGGGGGCGCGTTGCAACGTCGCGACGCCCGCGGGAGGTCCGCAAAAGGGCTCCCGACAGGCCCCCAAGGAACCCCAAGGGGCTTTTCGATGTTCCGAAGATGCAACAATCGTCGCTCTCCCATTGGATTTGAAGAACTTTACGGTTCCCGCGATTGCGGGCCTCCGACAACCTGGCTTCCTGGCCTCGCAGAGTTGCAGAATTGTCCAAGAGATCCCCGCGACGGCCCCGGAGGGCTCCGACTTGGCTCGCGAGGCCTCCGCATCGCCTCAGGAACGCGTCTAAGCACAACCCTGGCTCAACTCCCCTCCTTCCGTTCTCTGTCCCCCCCCCCGCCGCCCCCCTCTTCGCGCCTTCCTCCGCTCGCCCCCTTCGATTTTCCATTGGGGGTTATCCGCAAGCCAGAGTGCTTTTAGGCGCAACCTTGGTTCCTTCTTCTTGCTTCACTTGCATATCCCCTCGGCGCGCCCCGCTGCGTTTACAGGCAGTTTCGCTAGGGGCTGGGTTTTTTTCTATGCACAACCCTGCCTGAACTGCCGTCCCCCTCTTCTTTGCTTCTTCCCACTCACGCCCCGCCGTCCCTGCACCCGCAAGTCCCCCTCCTCCATCTTCATTCGGTGTTTACCAACACATACTCGGTTTAATGTACTTTGCTTCGTTTTCATGTCTCCATCGGCCCTCTGCCCACCGGTTACAATCGGGTTTCGTTGGGTGCACTTTGTTTCTTGGCACACCTGGGGCTCACCCCCCCCTTCGCCCCCCTCCTCCGTTCCCCCGCCCGCCGCTCTCATTATCGCATGTCCGTCTTCCCTTTCGATTTGAATTTGGGGGTTATCCACAAGCTGGGGTGTTTCTAGGCACACGAGTGGTTATTTCTTGTTGTTTCGTTTTGAAATGCCCCTCCGCCCCCCGCTGCGTCTTCATGCAGTTTCGCCAGAGGCTGTTTTTTTTTCTAGGCACAACACTGGCTCAACTGTCTCCACCCTCCGTTTTCCCTCCTTCCCGTTCCCTCCCACCCCCCGCCGCCCCCGTCATCATCGCCCCCGCTCCTCCTTCTTCCCTCGGTTTACAATGGGTGTTTTCGCCAACAGTCCGGGAGGGATTTAGGCGCAACCTCGTTACCTCTACCTGGCTTCGTTCTCATTTCCCTTCAGCCGTTCTTTTCGGTTTGCACAGGGTTTCGCCAAGGGCTGGCTTGTTTCTAGGCACAACCTTTCTCAACTTTCTCATCCGCTTTCGCCTCCCCAGTTCTCCTCGCCGCTTCCCTTCATCCCGTATTCCCCTCCCGTCCCCTCGGTTTGCAATTGGTGTTTTCGCCGAGGGCCCGGGTGTTTCTAGGCACGACCTTGTTGCCTTTTACTTTGCTTCGTTCTCATTTCCCCTCAGGCCCTTCCCCCATTCGGTTCGCATGGGGTTTCGCATTGCATGGCTTGTTTCGGAGCACATCATTGACTCTTTTTCCTCATCCGTACTCCCCCTCCCCAATCCTCCTCGCCGCTTCCTTTCATGCCATATTTCCCCTTCCCCCCTCCTGGTTTGAAATGTTTTTTTCGCCGAGGGCCGGGGTGTTTCTAGGCACAAACTTGCCGCCATTTACTTCGCTTCGTTTCCATTTCCCTTCGAGCCCTTTCTCCATTCGGTTCGCATGGGGTTTCGCAAGGGGCTGATTTGTTTCTAGGCACAACCCTGACTCACCTTCCTCCCTCCGCTGTCCCTCCTTCCTGTTCCTCCCCACCGCTTCCCTTCATCCCATATCACCTCTCGATTTGAAACGGGGGGTTATCCACAGGCCGGGGTGTGTCTAGACACATCTTCCCCTCTGCCTTGCTTCACTTCCATTTCCCCTCGGCCCTCCCTGGCGCATTTCCGTATAGTTTCGCTGCGGGCGGGTATGCCTCTAGGCGCAGCCCTGGCTCAACTTCCTCGTCCTTTCGCTTTCCCCTTTCGCAATCCCAAATTATTGCCTTTCCCTTCGGTTTGTACTTGGAGTCTGATGTTACCCACAGGCCTGGATGTTTCTTTTGTTGGGGGTTCTCTTTGATTTCCGACGCCCTTCCCCGGTGCATTTCCGTGCCTGCAGTTTCGCAAGGATTTGTGTAGTCTCTAAGCACAACCCTGGCTAAATTTCTTCCTGTCCCTGTCTCCACTCCTTCCCAGTTCCCCAGTCTCCCCCCCCCACCGCCCCCCTCATCGCATCTCCTCCCCCCTTTTTCCCCAGGCACGAACTCGTTACCTTTACCTTGCTCTGTTTTTATTTCCACCCGGCCCTTCCCTTTTCAGTTCCCATTCGGTTGGGAGGGGGCGGCGCTGGCCGGCGGCGGCGGCTTAGCCCCAAGATCCGCTCGGGATCATGCATTGCCATCGCATTGCGTTACAACCGCATTGCATTGCAAATGCGTTGCGTTGCATTCCACGGTCGTTGTTTTCGCACACACCAGTATCGGGGGCCTCTTTGGCCGTGATGGGCCGATATTGCAAGCCTCTTGGGCCGTCATAGAACGTCGGAAGCTCGCAAAGGCATCTATGCAGTACACGTGTTTTGGGGCTCTCTTGGGGCCTCTTGGCTCTCTTAGGGTGCTCTTGGGGTTCTTTTTGGTCCCCTTGGGGGCCTCTTGGGGGCCTCTTGGGCCGTCTTGGGGTTACCTTCGGTCGTCATCGCAATATCTTGATCTTGGGCCGTCTTGGAGCATCCTGGAGTGGCCAGAGGCATCCTGGACATTTCTGGGAGGGATGAGGGATCCGGTCCGTTTGACCGGTTCCCCTTCCGTCAAGCCGGCCGGGACGGGTGCCTGGGGGAGGGATTTGGGGAGGGGCAACAGTCTCACACGCCGAGTGGACCCCCAAGGGGTCGGCGGAAAGTTCGGGATCATGAAGGTGGACGCGGGGGCCCTGTTGCAACTGCCCGTTGCCGCACAATAGAAGTAAAATTGGTTCGGGGGCGCTGATCTGGGTGAATTTCTGCGGGTCGTGGTCGCGGAGGCACGAACCAAGCGTAATCTAAAGGCTGCTGGCTCTGCCGCCGACCCCAATTGATGCGACGTGTGTTTGATTCGTTTGCTGTCGGGGTGCCTTTCCGAGTACGACAGGGTTCAGTTGAGACATCCAGGCCTGAGCCTCGGCCCCCTGGACTCATGATTCTCTGTTGCACCTCGGACACTCCTCTTTATCGAATGGCCTTCCCGCCACAGCGCCTAGGTTGTAGGTATGCAGCCTATTGGATGTTCGTTGGGATTTCGTGGTAGACCTTTTTTCGTTGCCTCTTGGGGGCAGTTTTGCGGCCACTTCTTTTGGGCCATCATGAGGCCATGTAGGGCGTCTTGGGGCGATTGTTGGGCGTCTCGGGGCGTTTTGGGGCCGTCGTGGGCCTCTTTGGGCCCTGTTTGCCCGTTTGGGGGCCCCCACTGCTCCGAAACAGTCACGCGAGAAACCGCGAGAAGCCCCAGGAGAAGATTTCGCGATGTGGGGTCTGGGTCTCTGAATGATTCCTCAGGAATGAAGGCTGAGGTTGAGAGGATGATGGAAGGACCTGGGGGCACGCCCCGTGCCCAGAGGCACGGTGGCGGATCCACATAACCATGATGATATGATGATCATGGTTCTGACAGATCGCATCGCATTTCCGAGCTCCAATGGGGGAGCCGCTTGGGGGTATTTCAAGTTGTTTTTGGTTGGAATCGTGGGGGGACGCAGTGACTCAGGTTAGCGGTCGGTGGATTGGGCGAGGAGGCAAATATTATCCAGGAGCAGCGATGACCCCATCCACGAATGGGAAAAATGCGGTTGGACAAGGAATCGCGATTGACCATCTCCTGCCCAGGAGGAAGGGGGGGGGTGAGCTTGGAGACCCCATGCGAGAAGTTGTCCAGGTCGGGTTCGGCGAAGCCATCATCGTTATTTCGGGCCTTGAGATGCCGCCTGCGAGGCGGTCTGGTCGGTCTCACCTGAGACGTCCCTGCAAGTGCGGGCTTCGAGATGCCGCGCGAGAGATAGTCCAGCCCATTCCGCTTAGACATCTTTTCCGCTGTCCTGAGGCGGTCCAGCCCGTTTGGCTGGAGACATCCTCGCAGTTGTGGGCTTCGATGCATGCGATAGGATCATCCAGCTTCCCCCCACACTCGCAACTCAGGGCCCATGGATGCCCTGACCTGAGCTGGTCCAGCCAGTTTCGCTTCACACTTCGTCACAACTCTGGGTTCGGATATGACCTGGCCTGAGGTCGTCCAGCCATCTTCGCCCGATGCATCCTCGTTATTCTGGGTTAGTCGATGCTCTTGCCTCACTGTATCCGATCCCGTTTCCTCGTTGTTCTGGGTTTGCAGTTGCCGTGGACTGATCGTTTCGCTTGAGATCTCTTTGCAACTCTGGGTTTATGTACTCATGTCCTCATCTCACGTGGTCCCGGTCCTTTTCGCCTGGGACATCGTCGGGATTGTGTTTTCGGGGATGCCCACACCTGATGTGATTCAACCAATTTCGCCCGAGATCTTCCTTTTCTGGGCTCAGAGATGTCCTGTCAATGCTGTCGCCGATGATCCATTCGACAATTGGTGTCACTTGTCAGATGAACACTCGAGGAGACTGGAACCCTCCTTGTTGCCAGACTCGGGGAGACTGGAACCCTTCTTGTTGCCAGACTCGGGAGACTGATACCCTTCTTGTTGCCAGACTCGGGGAGACTGGAACCCTCCTTGTTGCCAGTGGCAAATATGTCAATCGGGGCCACTTGTCAAACGGGTGAGGGTACTTAGCTGGGCATTTCATGAGGCGAGTTGCCCGTCCTCTGCCGATGGGATTTGGGGAGGAACTGATTTCATACGCAAGTTACCCAAAGGGGTGGGCGGATTTTCCTGGCCTCAGATGCTGTGTGGCACTTCGTCGGAGGGGAGGCCCGACGTTGCCCTGCCATCAGCCCGACTACTGCTGCTGCACCGCGCCTTGCCTTCGCGCAAAAAAAAAATGATCATTTCGCCTTTAAGGCCGGCGGGTTCGGAAGTCATGGGGCGTCGCGTCACGTTCGCGGGAGTGGTCAGTGATATACCAGCACCAAGCTTGGCCAGGCCTTCCATGCTAGTGCCAGTGCATGCTGATGATGACGGTGCTAGTGCTGGTGATGATGAGCGGGAGGGGGAGGACGAGGAGGAGGAGGATGAGCATGAGCATGAGCAGGAGGATGATCGTAGTAATGATAAACACGATTTGCAGGATTGGTGCCACACCGCACCGCTCCGTCGCAAACATGCTTCAGCGAGCGAAGAACGGTATAGAATAAACTTTTTCGCCGTCGGGGACACCTGCCCCAGGGCGGCTGGGAAGTTTTGAAAGAGCGTGTTCTACCGCTGCTGGCGGAAAACCGGGGGGGGTCACTACCGGTTCGAACCCCTCCCCCCCCCCTCCGGAAAACCGGGGGGGGTCACTACCGGTTCGAACCCCTCCCCCCCCCCCCCCCCTGCTCATCATGAAAAGGGGGGGGGGTCACTACCGGTTCGAACCCCTCCCCCCCCCCCCCCCCGGATCCGGAAAACCGGGGGGGGTCACTACCGGTTCGAACCCCCCCCCTCCCCCCTCGAAAACCGAGTGGGGGTGCGGACAGTGGTGGGGACGGTGTTGGTGGGGACAGTGGTGAGGGGATAGCGGGACAGTGGTGGGGACAGTGGGACAGTGGGACAGTGGTGGGGACGGTAGTGGTGGGGACAGTGGTGGGGACAATGGTGGGAACAGGGGGGGACAGTGGACAGTGGTGGTGACGGTGGTGGTGGGGACAGTGGTGTGGGGACAATGGGAATGAGGTGGAAACAGTGGGACAGTGGAGGGTACAATGGTGGTGGGGACAGTGGTGAAGGCGGTGGCGAGGACGGCGGTGGGACAATGGGACAGAGGTACAGTGGGGACAGTGGTGGGGACAGTGGGGACAGTGGTGGGAACAGTGGGACAGCTCAGTGGGACAGCGGAGGAGTCAGTGGGACAGTGGGGACAGTGGGGATAGTCGGGCAGTGGTTGGGGCTTGACCAGCCCGCAAGATGTGTCTAACGGCGGTTTCTATAAGTAGGGGTCAGGGGGAGGGAGGATGAGGGGCAGGGGGGAGGGGGTTGATGCGAGGGGGGCAAAAGAGGGGGGGGGGGGCGACGACCAGGGGGGATACTGGGGGGTGGACGGGGGGGGGGGGGGGGAGGGGGGCTAAGGGAGGGGGCTAAGGGGGAGGGGGCTAGGGGGGGGGGGCTAAGGGGGTGAGGGGAGGAGGGGGAGGGGGGGCAGGGGGCAGGGGAGGGGGGGGGGAGACTGGGGAGGGGGGGAGAGAGTGGGGAGAGGGGAGAGCGCAAGGGATGAGGATGGGGGGAAGGCGCAAGGTGGGGGAGTAGAGCGAAGGTAAAGGGTATGGTAGGCGGAGGCAGAGGGGCCTTGAGTTTTCAGAGTGCCGTGGTCGACCACGTCGTGTCCGGTCGCGTGCGTCGTATGTATGCATGCGTGCGTGTAAGAACGCAGCTCTCACCCGTTTTCGGGACATCTTCGATTTCGGGGGGTGCCGTTACGTTTTTTGTTTTTCGGCCTCAAACCCCGTGGCCTCCTTTGGTCTTCGGTAAACGAGGCTAGCGTTTTGATCCACGTTCTTCTGTCCTTGTTCGGACCGTGCTACCAGATGGTATGCCCTTCGTGCTCGCAGCGTTGCATTTGCGGCGCCCTGTTGCGTTGCGTTGTCTTGCCGTTGTATTTTCAGAATGTTTTGAACGGCCCCGATGAACCAGTTATCGGCCTCCACCCATGAAGCCCTACAAGAAACCAAAACAAAAAAAACAATCAATTCATGAAATCCCAAAGCCTTCAAAGTCCTTCGGAGGAAAGAAAACATGAATACATGAATTGCGCATACAGTAACACATGCTATTAATATACATATTTATACAAGTTTAGACCTCTAGCGCTGCCCTGCTCTAGTTTATACAAGTTTAGACCTCTATACAAGTTTAGACCTCTAGCGCTGCTCTAGCGCTGCCGTTCTCAAGGCCAAGACTTGTCCTTCCTTGGGGCTCCCCGTCCTCATCCTTGAATGTCGGTTGCGCGTGTGCCATTTCCACTTCATCTCAAATGCCTTTTTTTTGCCCATGGATCTCCTGGATATCCTCGAGGGGGGCAGCGCCGCCTCCGCTGCTGGCGGCGATGGCAGCAGCGCTGCCGCCTTGACGGCCAGCGCCGGCGACCCGCGTGCTGCTGGCGCTGCCCGCGAGCTGCCGGTTCCGAGGAGGCGGAGCGTGGAAGGGAGGCTTCGAGCTATCGAGTTGAGGTCGGAGGTGTTGAGACACAGGGGCCTGGAAACCGAAGTGGTTCGGAATGGTTCGATTCGTCGGGGGCGTCTGGTTTTTTTTGGGGGGGGGCGATGGCGCTCCTGGTGGGGTGCAGTGCCGAATCAGCGCAAACCGCGGGGCGCCCATGGCAGTTTCGCGTTTCGCCCGAGAGATGTACTCGCAACCACGACGATTGCACGTTTGGGGATGTTGTATGTTTGCGGGCCTTGGGGGTTCGATGAGGATGTTCCGATCGGTCCGAAGGTTTCGATTGCAACGCGTGCCGAACTCATCTTGGGCGTCCAGGCCCTTGCCCAAACGTGCTCGGTTGGCGAAGGTCTTGAAACGGTGCGAAGAGGAGAAACATAAGGTAGTCGTCGAGCGCGACGCGTATGGGGCCTCTTGGAACACAACTCAATTGAATATGGGGAACCATTGCGCAACGCTGTCGGCATCCGCTGACCTCCCAGTCAAGCACCGTTCGCAGTATGACTTGCACAGCATGCTTCGCACGTGTTTTTCATTTAAGGACGGTGAATCTCACACTAAGCGGATCGTTGACATTCGAGCTGTCGCATGTCATTATGCGGCGTCTGCGCAGCGGGAGTCTGCAGAATCAGCGTTGGCCTCCAGCCAAACTAAGTTCGTTTTCGTGGAAAGAAGTTATGACGACACCCCGATACACTTAACGTTCGGCCACCTAGCTGAACAGCTGCGCCCGTACGTCAAATACATTGTCCCTGGATCCCATAGACGTTTGATAGGGAAGACATTGGCATCGTACAACGATATGATACGTTTAGGTCTTCGGAAAACACAGCATGGCGTGATGGACGTGTTTTGCATGCACGTGCAGTTGGACCACGGAGCAGGCGCCCAACGCACAAACTGGCGACCGATTCACATTCGAGGGGCGGTCTTGATTTGAAGGGGGGATAGGGGCCTAGTGGAGACTGGGGGAGCGGCGGAATCAGAAAACGAAGCGGTGGAAGGGGGGGGGAGGCAATGGGGGAGAGGGAAGCGGGAGTTGGACAGTTACAGCGTGCCGTTTCAACCATTGCTTCCAACCCCTTTATATATCATCCTCCTTGTCTCCTTCCTCATGCTCTTCCCCTGGCCTTATCTCCCGCCCTCGCCCTCCCTCTCCCCATTGCCGCACCTCCGACTCCGACCTCTGTCCCCAGCTTCGCCCTCAATCAGGCCCCCGATCACCGCCAGGCCCCTGCCCCCCCGTTATCTTGCCCCCCGTTGGACCCCCCGCCCCCGTTACTTTACGGTCGGCGTTCTGTTCTTATCAGGTGATGTTCACTCGCTCCACGTCCCCGCTGCCATCATCTTGGGTAAAACGGCAGGCCACGTTTTCAGGGCCACTGAGACAGCTCTGGGCGGCATGTTCAGCTTGGAAGCCGTCGACGCCTTGCTCCAGAGATTTGGCAAGGACCCCGAGGGTTTCGACATTCCAGTCGCGCTCCGGGACCGCTTGGTTGGCCCCCGACCCTCGACTCTTCAGGCGGGCGGCCCGAGCATTCCTGCGTCGCCAGTCGGTCTTTGCAATCTCCCCCCGCCGCTGCTCTCCTGCTTCTGTTTCGGCTTGCCGCCAGGATCTGGCCCTCCTCGTGGATTGCACGGACTCCGCTTCTGGCAATCGCAAGTGCGTGATGTACACCAGCGGCGCCTGCGGCGCCAAGATCCTGCACTTTGGCCTCCGGTGCCTTGCGCATCAGTCGTTCCGCGGCGGGGAGGGGCCCTTCCTCCACCTCCTCCTCGCCCTCGTCCTCGCCCTCCGCCTCCTCGTCCGCCACCCCTCCCCCATCGATCCTCCTCGTCTGCCTTCTCACTCCTCCATCTCCCGACCTCCTGGCCCTGCGGCCCCCATGCAGGAGAGGCGGGCAGGCATGATGCAAAGGGCGGTCATTGTGCGATTCTTGTAGTTCACGTATTGTTTCACGTCGCACGCTCCCTGCGCGTATGTCCTGGGTTCCTAGGGCGCCATTGGGTTTGGAGTTCTGCTTGTCTCATGCTCGCGATGTCGTTTGGGGTGCGGGAGCGGCAGGTGTCGTGGTTATATTGGAAGGTTTCTCAATACTGAAGGAGCTCAACGCCCTGGGGTCGGTTTTCAGGATTTCGAGCCGCCAAGATCAGTTCCGAGTTGCACTTGCGAGCATCATCAGCCGGCATCTCGTATTCCATGGCGAGGAAGAGCTGCTGGCCCCGCCAGGGCCTGACGCCTGGCATCGACGCCGCGATCGCCTCTTGTTGTCACAGCTTCTCTTGGACAGAGCTTCCCGCAGAGATTTTGGATCTCCCTTCAGCACCGCTTCCGAAGATGAGGTTCGCCGGCATGGTGAACAACTATTTGATATGTTGCAGGCCTCATCTTGTTCGTGAGTGCGTTCGTGTGATATCACTTGGTTGCGTTTCGACTCTCTTGGTGCATGCGGTGCATTCCCACTCCCATTGTATGCATCCTTGTTTTCGTGACGTGCGTTGTGTCTGCCCTGGCATGCGCGTTCCTTCGATCCGAGTTCCTCCTTGCCAGGGTCCGTGGCATTTGGAGGAGATCGAGCACTGCTGCTCTGCAAGCTGCTCGTGTGGGAGATCTCGGGCGTCCGCCGTGGCTTGCATTGCAGAGTTGATGTATTGGTTGTTTTGTACATGTATGCCTGGGGCTATGTGTTTCAATCGGTGGGCTGGGCCGGGGGCGCTGCTTGCTGCCGTGCCAGGGTGCACCGCGCCATGCCGCGTAGCAGAGCTTTGGGGGGAGGGCAGGTGGACGTCTCTCGGACCTTTTTGTACATGGGCAGGTATGTGCATGATACCGCACGGGCTGTTCCGACGGGCGTGGCACCAGGCCTTCCGCAAGGACGCCGCTGCCGCGCTTGCTGCTGAGCCTGACCTCTTTGCCGCCGAAGCTGGCTTGGAATCATTTTCGCAGAAGCTTGCCAGGCAGATCAAGAAATTCACAGTTTTTTTAGATTGCCCAGAGAAGCCGCCGAAAGTTGTTCTTTTGGCATTGGCGACAAAACCCATTGATAAGTTCGTGTTAGAGATCATCCAGAGGGGCCATGCGGGCCGTATCTTATGTGACCTGCGATCGCTCCGCACGAACCCCCTCAGAGAATGCCAAACGGAGCTGGTGCATCTCGTCAGGAGGCGCTTGTTCCCAGTCGCCGTTGCCGACTTCTTCCCGCGCGCGCCAGCTTCGGCCTTGATGGGGGCACTCAGGGGCATTGTTCTACAGCTCAGCGCTGCGCTTCACTATCGAGTGGATGCCTATGTGAACACGTATCCTTTTCGCTTGATTGACATGGTCCATCCAGAGAAGAGTGAGGAGGATCGGTTCCAGGCAGCTGTCGACTTGTACGCCGCGCCCAGATGCTGTTTAGACCATGGTTTTTCTTTGAAATTGCGGGGTTTGTTTCCTGATCCAGGTGGACCGCAGAAACTTCTGGATTCTGATGCGGCCATGGGAGCCCTCCGGGCATGGATGAACAGAGGCAAGGCAACCGTGGCGCATGTTGAGCGAATGCGCGCAGCCAATAAGTATTCATTCAAGTCGTCGGAGCAACACAGGCGCCACGCAGAGAGTTCAATCTATCACAGTACGTGCAAGAAGTTGATGTTCGGGCACTTGCAGCGGGGTCGGACGAACTTTGCTGCCCCGCGGTCTGCCGTGCAATACGCCAAGAAGCAATGCGGTTTAATCACGTTGTCAAGTGTCAGACGCAGACGCGAGAGGAAAGGCCCTGGCGGTGGAGTGAGGCTCACGATTCGGAAGGCTGGCAAAACCCGTGGTATTAATGTTTCTGGCAGTGGTGTTTGGACGTACGTTGGGATCAGGTCGAGGTTGGCGAAACTTGCGAGGGGGAAATCCAATTGGGGCAGACGGCAGGAGGCAGCCGCCAGGGAAACGTGGGCCTCGGAGTTTGCCAGCATGAGTCATGACGAGCAGAAAGATTGGGTTAGCCGAAACACTTTGCCACGGGACATGCAGTTGAATGAGGTCGACCCCGTGAGCTTGGATGGTCCACATCTGCCCGACGGCCCAGCGAGCATCGGCGATTCTGAGGACTTACTAGATCTGCTTCGCCCTGGCGGCGAGGTACCCAGCAGCGTCGTTGGCGGCGCCCGTGGTGACGGGCTTTCCAGGAACACCTTGCCCATCGACATCGGCGACGACTTTTGGCCCATCAGCAAGGTTGGTCTGCGACAACACCTTGAGCGTTGCGCTGCAGCCTACGGCATGCACGAATGGCGCGGCGGGGTCACCCGGCTGGCCGAGCGCATGCGCGAGGAGATGCGATGCGGCATGTGTGTCCCGTGCGCTCCAGAGGTGAACGCGTCTCAGACGGCAGGTGCGCCGTGTTCGGAGAGGCATCCTGGCTTGTGCCGCACGCACGATGCAGATGTCTATGGGGAGTCTTTGGCCCTGGCTCGTGACGTCCACCGAGAGCTACTTCAACTGCCGCTCGGATCTTTTCTCGGCTTCCATACGTATCAGTATTCCATGGTGTTTGCGTTGGCATGCCGCAGGAAGCAAAGTCCAGCTCTTCTCATACTTGCGGAATGTTCGATGGTCGATTGGGGTTGCCCAGATGGGAATGCGCTCCATCTTCGTATTTACCGCGACGAGTTTGTATTCGAGACCAGCTACAGTGTTGCTAAGTCGGGGAGGGGGCGGCGACGCTTTTCTCGCTGGCACATCCGCCCCACTCGTGCGGATGCGTTTGTCCCCGCCCCCGCCGACCCGTGCTCCATCCCCCCCGTCCAATGCGCCTCGCCTTCCACCCCTCGATCCGTGATTCATGCCTCGCGCCTCCTCTTCTCCTTCTTTCCGTGTCGTTGCAAATGGGTCAGCCATGAATCGCCCTTTCCTTCGGATCCTGTCCTTTCGTTCCGATGGTCTCTCATTGCTGGCATGCGCGGCGCCTTGCTCGCATCGTCGAGCGCCGCGTCGGCCTTGCGCCTGGCGCGCTGCCCCCTGGCCACTTCGCCGCGACTTCTTGTTCGCGTCGCAGAGGGGCGATCGGTGCAGCGGTAGAGAGAGGGAGAGGGGGAGAGAGAGAGAGAGAGAGAGAGAGAGAGAGAGAGAGAGAGAGAGAGAGAGGAGAGAGAGAGGATATAGAGAGAGAGAGAGAGGAGAGGAGAGGAGAGAGAGAGAGAGAGAGAGAGAGAGAGAGAGAGAGAGAGAGAGAGAGAGAGAGAGAGAGAGAGAGAGAGAGAGAGAGAGAGAGAGAGAGAGAGAGAGAAAGAGAGAGAGAGAAGAGAGAGGGAGATAGAGAGAGAGAGAGAGAGAGAGTGCGAGAAAGAGAGGGGGGAAGAGTGTAAGAGAGAGAGAGAGAGAGAGAGAGAGAGAGAGAGCGCGATAACGAGAGAGGGAGAGGGGGGGGGGGCGAGGGCAGGGCGGCGTTCGCGGCACGTTGCCGCGATGCGTGCGCGCATAGAGACCTGGATTTCCAATCGCTTGTCAGAGGCAGAAGGGGGCACATGATGTC
This sequence comes from Prorocentrum cordatum, assembly GCA_963575745.1. Lineage (NCBI taxonomy): Eukaryota > Dinophyceae > Prorocentrales > Prorocentraceae > Prorocentrum > Prorocentrum cordatum. The sequence goes on along the minus strand of CAUYUJ010015583.1, from coordinate 60,879 downwards.
GGGGTAGAGAGCAGAGAGAGAGAGAGGGAGAGAGAGATATAGCGTTAGTACCATAATATTCGTAGAGACGCTGCTCGATGATGAAGGGTGTGAGCCAGGAGCGATGCGCACAAGGGGAGGGGAGGTCCTTGGTCAAGGCCAGCAAGGCGCATGACGTTCCGATCGAGATGACTATTTTCAGTGTTGAGAATTTGACCGACAGCCCGTTTGTCGTACCTGTTTGTGGGCGCGATTTGCGTGTACTTCGTGATGCTGGTGGGCTGCTGCCCGCCACCTGGTTAGGTTATTATCAGTGCGAGTTGCTGCAGGGATGGGGTTTGGGATGGGACGTTGCGAGAGTCACTCAAGTGGTGGGCCGCCTTCGATAGTTCGATGGGCGTTCCTGCGTCCTGCTTCCTTCGTCGGGCTTTTTTGTCGTTGCCGCGGCTGCTTTCGCGCGAGCCAGGTGGTGCGCGGCCAGATCCACCTGGTGCCCCTGGACCCGGCGGCGGAGGTCCTGGCGGCGGCGGCGGCGGCCCTGACGGCGGTCTGGACATCATGGACATGGTGGCTCAGGCTGCGCCGCCGCGCCAGCCCGCGCCTGTCGCTGGTCGTGCCCCTTGTCGTGTTATGTGTCGTTGAATATGTTCCCGCCTGCTCTGCTCTGCCGCCCCCCAGTGTTGCTGCGGTCTTCCGGGTCTTCCGTCTCTTCCCCCTTGTCGCGTTGCCCCGCTGCGCGCCAGGCCGAGGCGCCGCTGGCTCCGCCCGCTGCTGGAGCTGGTGCGGGAGCGGGGGGCCCACCTGGAGGCGCGCTGGGAGGGCCGCCGGGGGGCCCTGCTGGCGCTGGCGGCCTCGACGGCCATGGCCACGGCGCAGGGGGCGAAGTCGAGGGATTCGTAGATTCCGAGGGCGACGATTGGGTGGAGTGGGAAGCCCAACCAGACTTCGTCGCAGACGGCTCCGAGGAGCCTGGAGAGTCGGAAACCTTGCACAGAGGGTTAGATGTCCGATTGAGAGGGGCGTTGAACGATCTATCGAGAGCGCGATCTTGATTTGCCCCTCGCACACCCTTCCGAAACCGTCGCCTCCCCCCAAATCCTCTGAGCGAACTCGCTGAGGCGATGGGGGCTCTCTGAGGTTCCCTGAGATTTACTTGAAACAGCGGTTTTGTGTTATTGTCACAATTTCCGACGATCATTGCTATGCGTCCTATAGGACGGTGGTGGCGGCGGAGGCGGTGATGGCCCAGGGCCAGCTTGTGGCGCTGCAGCTCCGCCAGTCGCCCTCGACCCTCCGCCCGAGCCTGAGGCCCCTCCAGGCCCCTTGCCTGAGGAGCATGGGGCGATGGCCCCTCCAGTCCATCCAGACCCTGCAGGGGCGGCCCCTTTGCCCCCTCCGCCTGAAGCCCCTCCGCCTGAGCCTGAGGGCGCTCCTGAGGCGGGCGAAGCGCCCGCCGCGCCCGTCGCCGCGGCAGGCCCTGCCGAGAAGAGGGCTGGCGACGACGGGTGGCCCAGACTGTGGTTTCCCAGCGGCCATGCTTATATTAGGAAGTCTTTCAACATTCACGGGGTTGTGGATTTCCGTGCAGTTTGTTTGGTATGCGGTTGCACTCGGTCGCGCACTTGCAGGCCCCCTGGCCCTGGCGCCAAACCAGGTTCCAAGTCTTTCGGGCAGGGGAGGCCTTTTGGTAGGGTGGCGGCGTTTGCACTTCATGAGGCTGTCTTAGGCCCTGATCACACGATCGAGGATCACAAGGCTTTTTCAGACACTCCCGAGCTACGGGGAGAAGCACGCGGCATAGCGTCAGCTCTGGAAGGAGCCGACGAGTGGCTCAGGTGCGAGCGGCCGCACGACCTTGCCAGGGATTCTCCGAACGGGGAGCCCTTCGATTTGCCATAACAGCAGGTGGTGGAGCGTTCTTGTGGCTCTGTGAGAAAACAGTCAGATTACATAAGAGTGCCGTCATGAGCCTCATCTCTCATATGTCCCCTTGCGCCCTGGCGCTTCGGCGCGCGGCGGGATGCATCGCCTTTGAGCTGCTAAGTCACGCAATGTCCACGTGTTGCTTCATTCGCCAGATGCATCGGTTCGATGCCTCGTCGGACAGCACCGACGTCCGGGGACGATCGGGATCAGGCGCATTCTGGGGACGTGTCGACCATGCTTCGCAGCGCTTCGGCCCCCGGCCCCCAGCCACTCACCTCCCCGAACTTGCAGGTATCATGGGACCCCCTAAGATGCATGGCGCATTTTCACTGTTCACGAACAACTCAAAAGCAAGCCCTTCCCTCCCCCCGAACGCGGCCTTCTTGCCGCGCCTCCCAGTCCTGTCGCATTGGCTTCGAAGCGACGCGCGGTGTTCGGGCGCGGCACCCCCGCTCTTCGCGCCCAGATGTCGGAGTCGCAGGGCGGCGGGCCTGAGCATTCGCCGCAGGAGGAGGTCGAGGTCTTCTCGGGGTCCTCACCCTCCCCCCTCCTCCTCATCTCTGTCATCGCGCTCTGCCCTTCCCCCGCTTCCTCCTCGTCACCATCCGCCCTCTCGCCGTGCGCCCTCCCCCTACTCTCCGCTTCTGCCCCTGCCACATCCTAGCCCGCTCCTCTCCAGGCCGTGAGCCCTATGCCCCCTTCAGGGCCCCTGGGCCATATTTGCGGCGCCAGGGGATCTAGGATAATCTAGGCGCTCTGGGCCTGGGGGCGTTCGTGGGCCTGGGTCCCGGGGCCAAGGGGCACGCGTCTTCCCTCGGAAGGTGAGGGCTGGCCCTGCGGCGGCGTCTGACGGTGGCCAGCAGCATCGGCAGCAGCCAGCGCAGAGGAGAAAGAGGTGGAGATCATTGACTGGGTCCCCCGCGTTTGAGAGTAGGTTATCGGCCAGCCCAATCGCGATGTCGTTCGTTCGCGGGCTGAGCCACATGGACTTGGGCAGAGGCAAGGGCAAAGGTAGAGGCAAAGGCAAAGGCAATCGCAACAGAGGCAACGGCAAAGGCGGCGAGGCCAGGGCTCCGCAAGGTGAGAGCAGGGAGGCAGAAGATGTGGCCGCGGGCGCTTCGGGGTCGCTCGCGAGAGGACGAGGCCGCGGCCGCCGCGGCCGCGGTCAGGGGAGGGGCCGGGGCCGTTCGCCTGCCGTGAGGAAGAGGCCCAGCTTGGCAGACGCAGCAGCGGCGCCTGCAGCGGGGTCGCCCTCGCGCGACGAGGGGGCAGAGTCAGAGGGAGATGAGGAAGATGCCCTCGGCCCCCCGCCCACTGGGACCCATGAGGACCCAGAGTCAGAGGGTGAGGCTTCCCCCGCTGAGACCGCTGAGACCCGGGCCCCACCCCCAGCCAAGAAGCCCAGGATGCGGCGCCCAGCTGCGTCTGTTCCGGAGGGGGAGGCTGAGGAGGTCCAGGAGGTTGGGACCTCGGCGGACATGGACATCATGGATCTCGTGGCGTCGCCGCAGCCGCCGTCGGAGGTCCAGCAGATGCCGCAGTCGACGCAGGAGGACAGGGGTCAGGTCTTACACTTGGCGGCAGCCCGAGGGCTTTGAAATCTATAGTTGTGCTTGTGTGTGCACGTGGAGGTTCTGTCGGTTTGTCAGGGGATCTCGCCGCCCGATGCGATCGAGTCTTCGTTGTCGTACCTCAGTCGTCGTACCCCGTCGCCCGACCTGACAGTTGCACTTTAGCTTTGACGGCCCAAGATGTGGCCTGTTTTTGAACTGACCGACGAGTCGCCAGATGTTGACCACCAAAGTCTTTTGGTGGTGTCTGTGGCTCGTGAGTGGCGTATGTGTCGCAGGGCAAGGCTCGCCTCGAAGTCGAGTTCATTCGCCTGGTCTTTCGCCGCGTCCGCCCGGCGAGAATGGCGGCCCGCAGGCGCCGTTTTGTCATGTTTCGTGGGCGGGGCGGGGGTGGGGACAAGACCGCGTTCGAGCGCGGAGAGGTGAACCAATTCTAACAGGGCCATGCAGGTTCCGTTATCCCCCGCCGACGCCGACGTTGCCTTCCGCCGACTCGACGTTGGCGAGGCAGCAGCCGACATCGAGCGCGATTGCATTTGGCGAGGCGAATGGGCGACGAAGCGGAGACTGAGTAGAGGGCGAGGCGACGATATGAGGGAACACAGCGATGTGGAGGGAGTTGTAATGAAATGAGGAGGGGGAGGAGGACGACGACGAGGGCGAGGAGGAGGACGAGGAGGATGGGCGGGGATGGAGGGCGAGGAGGGCTGGTCGCGAGAGTTCGAGTGCTACCGCGCGCCACTGTGTTACACAACTGTTGTGTCAGAGACCTTTTGTTTCCCGAGCCCTCTGGAGGCCCTTTTGCAGCAAGGTTGGAACTCTATGGGTGCCATCTTGGGGCCCTCTTGGGGCCCGAAAGGGGACATCCGTGGGCGCATTTCGAGCATGCGTCGTTCTCTTGGGTGACCCTCGTGGCATTCGTCAGGTCCTCCTGCTCCGCGGCGGCGGCGATGCCCCCCCCCCGCTGCCTCGTCTCTGTCTGCCTTCCCCCCCCTTGGCCATCCGTGCTCCGCCTTGACCCCCTCCTTGTCCCGCTTGTCCCCCCATTCTTGCCCCCTCATTCCTCCCCCCCTGTCCCCCCCCCCGCCCCCCGCCCCGCCCCCCCCCCCCCCCCCCCTTCCTGCCCCACCCGTCCCCCCCCCCCTGCCCCCCCCGCACCCCCTCTCCCCCCCCCCTGGGCCGGCGATTAAGCGGGGCGGGATTACGAGGGGGGGGGGGGGGGGGGGGTCCTTATGGTTTTCTCTTATTACAGAGAGGGGCCGGCGCATAGCCGGCGATTAGCCGGCGATTACGGGGGGGGGGGGAAGGGGGGGGGAGGGGGGGGGGGAGGGGGGGGTAGGGGGGAGGGGGGAAGGGGGGGGGGGGGGAGGGGGGGGGGTGGGGAGTAGAGGGGAGGGAGGGGGGGGGAGGGGGGGGGGTGTGGGGTGGTAGTGGTGTGGGGGGAGGGGGGTTGAGGGGGGCAAGGGGTCCCAGATGGGGTGGGGGGAGGGGGGGGGCAGGGGGCCGCGGGGGGGGGGCGCGGGCCGTCGAGGAGCGCTGCGAGGCCAGTCGGGAAGGGCGGGGCGGGCCCGAAGTCGAGCAGGATCCCGCGACAAAGTTTTTCGGGTGCCATCTTGGATGAGGGCTTTTCTGGGAGCCTCAGGAGGGCCCCCAGAGGGCTCCGTTTCAGGCTACAGCGGCCCCGTCCTAGCTCTAGGGGGGCGCGACGGGCGCCTCGAGCGGATCCCAAGGGGCCCCGGGGCCCGTGGGGGGCCTTCCTTCCAGGGCCAGGGCACTCGCCCGCATCTTGACAGCGTTCGAGAGCCTCCTCAGGATAGCAAGGGCGATGAGGTTGAGAAGGGCCCGCCGTCGACTGTCCCGCGGCGCCTGGGGCGCCAGGCCAGCGACGCGGGCCGTTGCGTAGCAGGGGGCCTCCCGTCGTTGGCGCGCCAGATGTTCAGCTTGCTGACGCCAGAGAGCAAGAGCGTTCTCGTGTCCGGGTACGGCTGTTCCTGCGTTTTAGCAGGCACCATGTGTAGTGGCAGCGACTTGTGCTTGGGAGTTCTTGGGGGGGGTGCTAGGAACAGTCGGTGGGCGCGTAGACCATGCGTTCAGCTGCGAGATAGATGCGTCGGCGCAAACGTTCATCAGAGCCACGACGAATCCGACGCGTCTTTTCCGAGATGTGACAGATTTCCATGGACACCGCGCAGAGGATCTCATATCACAGCAATGCGTGTGTGTCCCACAGAGCGAATTGGTGTACATGGGCTTCTCGTGCAAGGACGTCAGCGTAATGAATGTCAACTTCGGGGAGGCCTCATCTTGCGTCGCTGACGCTTCTCACCGCACTGGGGCTACGCTGGCTGGGGGGATGGCTTACTTGAGAAAGGTCCGACCGTTGTTCTCATTCATGGAGAACGT
>CAUYUJ010015583.1:37500-52500 GCA_963575745.1 Prorocentrum cordatum | reverse complement strand
TTTCAGACTTTTGCAGCCGAATGAATGCCTGGCAGCACAGGGATTTCAGCTCATGCCGCTCGCTTTCTTCAACAGGTTAGGGTTGAGCCATCGGACAGTTCGTAGTCTGGCTGGAAACGCGTTTAACGCGCACACAGCCATGGCCTTCACGTTCGCAGCGCTGTGTACTTTCCCGAACGACACGAGCTCCGAGCGCAGCAGGAAGCAATCCGATGTGAAGGAGTATTTGTGTTCAGAGAAGGCGTTGGCCGTCCCTGGCCTACTGTCGAGCTGCCCGAGCCAGAGTGCGTAGGATTTTGTTTGAGGTCGACCTTGCTTTGTCCCGTGGTCCTCGTGAATGGGATAGGGAGTGGGAGGATGGGGAGTTTTTTTTTGCTTGGGGGGGGGATAGGTGACGCTGGCATTAGTGGGTAGGGGCATCGGTGACGCGTGAGTCTGGACGACTCGGGGGAGGTAAGAACACTCGGCCCCACTAGTTGCGTCGCGCCGTTCACAGTGATCGGCGGCGTTAGGCTGGTGAGCGCCATCCAATCAGGAGTTCTGTTGTCAGATCCCGTCAGCCGTGAGTCCCATGACCCATGTCGTGAGAAATCCTCGGCAGATGGCTGATATTGCCAGAGCACCAATTTAATCGATTTGATCGTTGTGCATTCGAAGTTTGTTTGGACGTTGAGCCTGTCGGAGCCCGCAGGCGATCTTGTTGTTGCGAGTCGTGATGCATTGCTTCGCTCTGTCAGTGACCACGCCCTTTCTTGACGGGCGGTGATCGTATGAGCGTCTTGCCCCGCACAAAGGTACATGATAGGCCTTTCAGCGCGTTCATGACAGAGCGTTGTCCCCGCGCGCCCCCTAGAATGGCCTCAAACGCATTGTTTTGGTGCGAACTGCAATTCAGCAACGGCTTGAAAAGGCGAATGGAAAGGGCCCCGGGGGGTGGCATCGTCCGCGGCATGTTGCCGTTTCCATTGGTTGGGGAGCCATTTCAAGGGACGCGCGGGGAAAGCATTTGGGTTTCGAGGAGGTGCAAACGCCAAGGCGCGAGATCGAACTCATTGAAGCCGCCGCCCTCGACGAGTTGAGGTTCTGCCCCATTAACTCTTTGAGTTCCCACCCCTTGCCATCGCTGCCCCGCCCCGTTCTCGCCGCGCCCCAACTTCGCTCATGCCTTGTATGCGTGAGCGCGAGCTCAGAGGGTCACACGTTCCGGCTGCAGTTGGGAAGCCCATTGAAACGCCCCCCATCGCCTGCGCATTCTTGCGACGACATGTTATTTGGACGTGGGTGTCAGTTCAGGTGGAATCACGCACGGTCTCAAGTTTTCTCAGGGCGCGCAGCGTTCACAGCTTTTTTTGGGGGGGTCCAAGGGAAGGCGAGTTCGGAACCCTGGGGGGGGCCCCGATTCCCCGACGCAGTTTGGGCAGGTCCGTTCCGTCGGCGTTCTAGACTCAAGCTCGTCGAGCACCCGAGCGCCCCCGCGCGCTCAGGGCGCGCCCCTCGCCACGGGCTTATCCCGTCAGTTTCGCCGCGCTTGCAGCTGGCAAGCGATGGAGATGATGGACCTGGTGAGCTCGAACGGGGGCGACGACATCGCCGCCCTGGCGGACGTCATGGAGGCGGACAGCTCGAGCGGCCAGCCGGTGCAGGAGGCGACGTTGCGATCGGTGATCAGACGACGCAGCCCCGACTTTTTCTCGATTCGCGACTCGCGATTCGTTCGATCGCGATCTCTTGTCTTTATTTGCGGTCCCGGGTCCTGTTTGGTCCAGTTTCTCGTTCCCAACGCATGCTCCTCGCGTGGACCTCGGGGCACGGCGCGCCCGTGGCTCGCGGGGGCTTTGAGTGCCCCGAGGTTTTCGTAAGGCATAGTCGTTGAGAACCAATGGAAACGATTGGGGATGCTTGGAGGCGAAGCGCTTGAAGCGCGTCCACGGCATCAGTCAGTCGGTGAAGGAGTTCATCGGGTGCGTTGGCATTGCTATCTCAACTGCCGCTTCAGTTCTGGGCGCGGCCGCGGACGCCATCTTGAATAAGGTATGCAGGTATTGCGGTTGCCGTCTGGGCGACCCAGACCCACTTCAGCCTGAGTTGACGCGGGCGTGGGCAAAGCCGCAGTTTGGCGGAAAGATTTGCGCCTACTGTCACGCTGGGAAATGGAAGTTGTATCCAGGATGTTCTACATGCGACGTCGACGCCAAGTTGACTGACTCTGACGAGAAGAATCGGTTTAATACTTTTGTCAATGACATTATAGACAATTACAGAAGCGGCGCCAGGTCCACTCGAAACATCGACCGCCCAAAGGAGACTTCGGTCAAAGAGGATGGGGTTGAGATGAAATCAGGGGTCAAGGGCGTTGCCAAGTTGTACGACAGCTACGTTCTCTTACATGGGGACCCTCTGACCAACAAGCTCGGCCACAAGTTGGTGGAGCGCTACCGCTGGAAGGACAACGCCATCAGGTTGGTCTGTCGGACAACGGTGCCATGATTTGCGCCTTAGCTGCTTCCCCGCCGCACGGCATTGGGATGGGTCTGGCGGTGCGGTGCGTGGCGGGATTGGATGTGGTGGGGCAGGATGTCGAAGCTTGCTGAGCCAATTGAGTCTGGCCATGGCTTCCAGCCCCGCCACCAGCCCCGTCCGCCTACCACCTGCCGCTCTTCCCTGATGCCTCGCTGGTGGGGTGGGGATGTAGCTTCCCGAGCCTTCGTCCAACTTGATGGGCCACCTTCTTAGGAAGGTCGTTCTGGTTCCGAGCACGGCGGACGACGAGATGGAGACGGAATGGAATTCGACGCAGAAGATTACGCACACTAAGGAATTGCACAACGGAGAGCTCGCCGACAGGGCCGACCACGTGGCAAGTCTTTATTCCAACCTCCGTGCTACCGTTGGCAGTAACCAGTTGGAGGGCGTGGCGCAGAAGGCCCCAGCCGCCCCTGAGGCGACGCCCGAGCCGGCTGCCGCGCGTGGACCGCCGCCCAGCACGCCGCAGAGCTCTGACAAGGGCACGGCCGCGCATGAGAGCGACGAGGAGGAGGATGGCCTCCTCGGCGGAGTCCTTGGCTTGCTCGACAGTGCCGTCGGGCCCAGGCCATCCAGCGTGAGAAGGGCCGCCAGCGAGTCTGCGCCCGCGCCTCCGACGACGAGACCAACGCCGAAGGGCAAGGCCAAAGCCAAGGCGCAGCCGGGGAACATGCCGCCTCCGCTCTCTAGCGGCGGTGGTGGTGGCCCGAGGCGGGGCGGTTCAGCTTCTGCGGCATCGGCTGGGGAGGCGCCTGACAAGGCAGAGCGGGACGCGGCCTCTCAGATCAGGCGCCTCCAGCTTGCTGTGGATGAGTTCCCCACGCTGCAGAGGCCGACGTTGCTGGCCCTCGACAAGAAGCACTACAAGACGCTGAAGACTACAGCTGACTCTCTGACTGCCAAGATGAAGATCATCAGCCGCTCTTTGCAGGATGACGCCACGACGGTCATGAAACACGTGAGCATCAATTGCAAGATCTCCAAAGCGTTCAAAGTTTGGGTCAAGAAGGACAGTACGTCTGAGTTTCTTACCGAGTATAAAGAAGTGGAATCTTTTGCCAAGGAGCAGCCTGTCATCGATATCAGTCTGCCAGGCTCTGTCCAGATTGCGCTTCGGGAGATGAACTTGAAGCATCAGCTCGTCGAGGCAGTGAGCGTCGATGCCCCCGTGGACGTCATTCCCATACTGGATCGCTTCAAGGCGATTTCGGAGGATAACTGCCGCGCCCTCTTCACTTCAGATGAGCTTCTTGCATGGCAAGAGGACAGGTAGTCTCAATGGGCAGTCGATCGTGTCATTCGTCCTCGGGCCGTTCGATCCAGCGACTCTGGGAGCAGCGATGTCACGTGGGCTCCCAGAGACGCCGTTGCGGACGGTGCCGGGGGTGAACGGCTGGTTTGATTGCGCCATCGTTTCAGGAATGCATAGACGATTGCCTTCTGACGCTCGTCGCCCCCCCTAACGAGAACAGGTTGCCGAAACACCCTGGTGATCATTTAAAGTGGTTGAGCCGCTTCCTCGGTCCTGTGCCCACGAGTTTGACTTCCTCTACCGCCGTGTTGGACTACCAGCTCTCCCAGTCGATCATGGAGAAGCTCGTCTTGCTCAAGGATCTCTTCGACTTGGCTTCACATTCGAGCAACCGCGACGTGGTGAACGATTCGATCGTGAAGATCAGGCGCTCCAGCGACAAGACGTTCAAGATTTTCACGGCTACTGGCGGTGGCACCAAGCTGTTGAAATACATCTCTTCTCTGTTGGACGAGTCAGCCAAGCGGAACGACCGCATGAAGAAGATTTGCGACATGATTCACAAGGGCGGCGACACCCTGGATAACATCATTCGCTTGGACCAGGGGCTGGCCAACCTGAGCTTCGAGGCCACGCGGGCGGGCGGGTGGGAATGGGGGTGGGGAATCATGGCTCAGGGGGCAGGGGTATCGACCGATGTTTCATGTTTCCCCTGTTTCTGACAACTTCGTCGGGCATGGGGGCGCGGCGTGTGTTGCCGTTGTCGTTGATGTTCGTGTGTGAATGTGTGTGTCGTTCGTTTTTGGGTGCGTGGTGCGTGGGGGCCATCCTTGTACCCTGCTGCCCTCAGGCCCTCTGAGCCGCGCCACGCCCCTCCCCCCTCCCCACCTTTCCCTCTGCGCGCCCGTCGGAGGTCGATCAGGAGACGATTGCCAACTTTGTCGCTATCTTCGAGCGCGTCGTCGGGGGCATCTGCCAGCAGCTCTGCTCTCTCATGTCACTGGCACTTCAAGGTGGGCTCGATGAGGCCGCTGCCAAGACGGCGACGGATGACCTGAATCAGAAGGTGATGGGCCCGTTGACCGCCCTGCAGGATATGACCTTTATCAAGCATGGCCCTGGGGGCCCAGCTACCAGCCATTCGAAATTCTTGAAGTTCCTAGCGGACATTGCGCAGGCCCCCTATGCAAAGATCCACGAGAGCGAAGGGGACGTTGAGACTCAGGAGGACCTCGCGACTGCGTTGGCTGCCATGGAAATTGCACTGGAGAACGACACAGAGATCAACGTTTATCTCAAACGGCTCGGCGTCCAGCTGGATGCGTTTCAAAAGATGACGGACGCGGGTGGCGCATATTTGGCCAAGCACGAGGGGGACGCGATCGCTGCGAAGGTCGTTGAGGTCTGCAAGATCATGTACCTCGACAGCGATTACTGGAAGGATCCGCGTTGTCTTCGCATTTCGCGGCTCCAAGCGGTTGGTCTGCTGAGCCCGCCCACGTTTGAAACTGGTTGTCATTTTGTCGGGTACTAGTTTGGCTCCTTGGGGGTCCAGTTGTGTCGTTGTCGGCTTTGCGAGCCGAGCCTGGGGTCAGGGGTCGGGCGACTGGGCTCTGCCAACCGATTGGCACTGCGGGTGCAAGCGCGCCCGCCGCAGGCTGTGAGGGAGATGGGCCCTGGTGAGTCCGGACAGCAGTTCTTGGTCAGCTCAAGTATGTCGGCAGAGGCGGTCGAGAAGCTCGTGGCTGAGTTGACGGATTTGCGGTCTTCGCACGGTCTTTCATCCTCCAAGAGTTGGCAAGGCATTCTTCTCCGTTGTGATCTTCTCGTGGGCGAGATCAGTACCCTCTTTGTGGCAGTCCGCAAGTCCGCGGTAGCATTGTCGCTGCGCTTGCAGTGGTTTGTGTCTTGTGCAAGGTTCGAGTTCGCATATCTGCACCAGAGGAAAAATGCTCACGACTTTTCTCAGCACCGAGTCGCTGACGGCGATTCGGAGCTCCGGGCGGCTTGGGGCAGCACGGCGTGCGTTCACTCGAAGATGGTGAATTTGCTCGATTGCAGTGCCGCGATGAGTTTGGACATCCAGGGCTCCCCAGCCATTGTGGACACGCTGAAGAAGTACAATGTGGTCGACGTCGGCAAGGACAGGCTCGTGACCGAAGCCCGCGCTGCTTGCACGGCGTGCGAGGACATGCTCAAGTCGGTGTTGTGCTCGATCGCTGCGCAGCTGGACCGATCGGGTCAGGCGCTCGAACTACAGATCCCAGATTACCAGGGCTGCGTCGTCACCACGTTTGACACCGCCAAGGTTCAGGAGCAGATCGTAGACAGGTACGACGAGTGGAAAACCTTCGCGCAGCGTTGGGTAGACCTCCAGAAGATGGCGACTTGGGCGAAGTCCTTCGTCTGCGAGGGTGGCATCGGCTCCTTTGAGAAGCTGCGCGCTCCCACGGTTACGAGGGTGGATTCAGCTTTGACCGCAGGCAAGAAATTCATTTCGGTTGCGTCCACTTGCTACCTCATCCTTGACACGATGCCGAAGACCCCCAAGGCGAGCCGGCTTGACGTCCTCACGAACCACGTTAACAAGTGTAAGAATGCCGGCTTGCCACCTAACTTGCAGGAGTTTTTAAACAAGGAGCTCTCGAAGATGAAGGCCCATCAGGCGGCCAAGCCCAAAGGGGTCATCGAGTGATGATATGTTTTGCTGTGCCAGTCTCGCCGTTGCTTCTAGAGCTTTGAGCTCGGTCGCCTTGGCCAGAGTGTTTCGCTTTCGGCTGAGGGCTCCCTCTTGAGCCATGCGTGTTTGGCTTTGCCTCGTGGCGTCCTGGCCTTGCGCGCACCGGGCGCCTCTGGCGCATCTTCCGAGATGTGGCCGCCCAAGGCGCCTGCCCACCACTTTTTTTCTCTTTTTGCGCCCCGACGTCCAGGTGGACATGCGAGGAGGGAGGAGGCAGGGGGGGGGAGGGCTAGGTCGACGAGATCATGATGACACTTAGGAATTGCGGGGAAGGACTGCGGAGTCGACAGGACGACTGAGGTCGGAGCGATTAGGTAGGAATGCGTTGTCAAAGTCGGGCAAGTGAGTTGCTTGAAAAATAGAGGAGGAGACCGATACTTGGGACCGCGGGTTCAACGCAATGCTCGATGTCGGGGCCGAGGTTTTTTTTGGCGGTTGAGTCGCCCAGTGCCCCTGGCCAGCCTCAGCCAAGTGCTCGCGCGCTCGTGGTAGTTCATGGCGCCGCTGCTGCGGTACACTGTGCACTAACCGCTAAACCTATAGTTGTACCGCGTTACGTGAGAGATACGGCTTCGCAGCACATCGCACAATCAATCACGCACGGAAGCGGGTCTCGGCAGTAGTCGGAGTAGAACATGGGTTTCTAGGCCCAGCCGTCGTTGAAGGGTTCGGCGGATTTCTGCGAAAGGCTCGGCGGAAGGTGGCATCAGTTGTCCTAGATGGAGCGGTTGTGCTCACGCGCTCGCGGGCCGAAGCCGTGCCGACTGGGATCCCAGGGGCCCCCAGGTCAGTGGGCTCTCAGAGATCCTAGAATCCGCATTGCATTTCATTGCGATGGCACGCCACATCCTTGAATGGGCGCTGCGATGGGCGAGTTTGAATAGGAATGTGCGTAATTTGTGAGGGTGGGCCAATGGGTTTTACTTGTTTCCCGATCCCCGCTTGTTTCTTGCGCGACCTTTCCAGACGGGGGGTTGGGGTGTGGCGCTACGGGCTCACGTAGCCTCCTAATGGTCAGTGGTTATGATACATGCGATGTTCGTCGCGTGCGTGCGTGTGTGTGATGGCCTGTAAATGGTTACTGTAGATATGCAAGCACATAGGCTATTGTATTACGTACACGCAAGCACGATTTTGCATCCGTACATCGAATGATAAAGCAGGCGTAATCACATTCGTGACATACACACGTTCGCAAACTCCTTATTTCCCCTTCCCCCTCCCCTTCCCCCCCCCTCTCCCCCTCTCCCCCCGCCCCCTTCCCCCCGCCTCCCTTCCTCCCCCCTCCCCCTCCCCCCGCCCTTCCCCTCCCCCTTCCCCTCCCCCGTTCCCCCTCCCCCTTCCCCCCTCCCGCCCCCCCCCCTCCCCCGCCCCCCTCCCTTCCCCCCCCCCTTTCCCCTGCCCCCTCCGTTTCTACGTGCCCTTCCCCCGTCCCCCTCCCCCTCGGTTTTGCCCCCTGCCTCTGACCCTGTCGTGCTTCCCCCATTTTGGCCCCGACACAGAAGTCACATCTTGCGGGCTGGTCAAGTTGGGGCCGTGGAGACAGTGGGGAGAGTGGAACCGTGGTGGGAACAGTTCTGGGGACAGCGGGGACAGTGCGACAGTGGTGGGGCCACTGGTGGGGACAGTAGGGGCGGTGGTGGAACCAGTGGGGACAGCGGTGGTGAGGACAGTGGTGCTGGGAACACCAGTGGGGGATGTGATGCGGACGGTGGTGGGGACCGGGAGTCGTTTGCTGGCGGTGAGTAGGGGGGGGGGGGGGGGGGGGGGGGGGGGGGGGGGGGGGGGCGGGGGGGGGGTTCGAACCGGTAGTGGACCCCCCCGGTTTTCCGGATCGGAGGGGGGGGGGGTGGGGGGGAGGGGAGGGTGTTCGAACCGGTAGTGACCCCCCCGGTTTTCGAGGCGGGAGGGGGGGGGGGGGAGGGGAGGGGTTAGGGGAGGGGGGGTTTTGCCGGGGGAGAGGGGGGGGGGGGGGGGGGGGGGGGTTCCAGCAGGGGGGGGGGGATTTTCGGAGGGGGGGGGGGGCGACCCCGGGTTCCGGAGGAAAAGGTTGGCAATTTTCCAAGTAAAGCGGCGGTGGATCACGTTCTCTCGAAGTTTTATACCCCTACGGTGCCACCGTAAAGGGTATAAACTTTCCCGCCGCCCTGGGGCAGGTGTCCCCGACGGCGAAACAGTTTATTTATACTCCAGATTCGTAATAAAAGGGAGGGGGTCTGGACCCTCCAAGACAAGCCATTTCAGACCCCCCCCCGTGGGAGAACCCTCCAAAACATCGTCCCCAGACCCCCCCAGGCCCTCCAAGACAGCCTGGAAGACCCCCCCCGAAACGAGACCCCCCTCCCTTTCTTACGAGATCTGGAGTACCGTTCTGCGCCCGCTAAATGCTCCGCGCAGCGTCTTGCACGCATCCTCTTCACCGCGGGAGTGGCCTCCGTGAAAGGCGCACGTCCCGTGGGCCTGCCATGCCGGCGAGCGCCCCGGTCTTCGCATGCACCGTTCCGGAGGGGAAAAAACACACAGACACAATGAATCGTCGATTCCCAGGAAAATATGGGACAGTATGGGGAGTGGGGGGGAAGACAAGAGCCCAGAAGATGTGGGAAAATATGGGATGGGGCATATTTTTATTTGTGTGTATTTCTTTGTGTGTCCTTGGGCCCCTTCAGTATGGCCGTGGGGCTGCAGAGCGGCTGCGCCACGACGCCGAGCCATCCACCGCGTGCGCGCCGAGCAGGGGGAGGAACGGGCCGGACGAAAGGGAGGGGGATTGGGAAAGGGGGGGTTACGAACTTTGCTGCATGCAGCTGGTTTCGGCCTCACCGAGGGGCCCCTTCCTCGATGCATGGCCACCTCCGGCGCCGGGAGGCGCCGGGAAAGTCAGCTGCGTGAGCTGATTCTCAGACCCCCCCCTTGGCTATCCCCCCCTTGTCGCCCGACCCGATTATGCCCAAGCTGGAAAGAAGCCGCCCTGCGGGGTCGTGTCGTTCAGGGACGTGTCCAGCGAGACCCCCGCTTTTGAAGCCGAGGCGCACGTCGTCCCTGCGGCTGTTGAGCACCACTGCTCTTGTGGCGGCACGTGTGGACGCAGTCCCAATCGATGAACCAGCTGTTATGAGGTAGGGGAGGTGGAGGAGGAGATCAGGCTAGCCGCGTTACTCGGCAGGAGTCGTTGTGGCATTTGTTGGTTGAGGCTGTGGTTGGGTCTTGGAGAGATCCTTCCCCTCCCAGAAGGCCTCTGCTCCAGCAGATTGGTGCGCATTTTGCAGTTCCGCCAGCTGGAACTGCCGCTCCTTTGGGAAGAGGCGCCGCGCGCCACAGGGCTGCGGTTGTGTGGCGCGCGGTGCTGGCTGCTCGCCCGACTTCTCTCAGTTTTCTTTCTCTCTCTCTGTTTTTGTTTGCTCTCTGTCTCTCTCTCTCTCTCTCTCTCTTCTCTCTCTCTCTCTTTCTGTCTCGATTTCTCGCAGCGCACCTCTCTCGTTTACCCTTGTCTCTCTGGCCGCTTCTCTTGCATGATCCATCGATTCGTTCGTTACTGCAGCACGTCGGCGCGAAACGGGCGCTCTCGGGAGGGGATGAACTAGCGCTTTGCCGGACATACAAAACAAATAATCATCATCATCATCATCATCATCATCATCATCATCATCATCATCATCATCATCATCATCGGGACACCATCATCATCATCAGCAACATCATCATCAACACTATCATCATCACCATCATCGAGACACCATCATCATCGTCACCATCATCGTCATCATCACCATCGGGACACCATCATCATCAACATCATCATCATCATCATTACCATCATCGGACCACCATCATCAAAATCATCATCATCATCAGCTCATCATCATCATCATCATCATCATCAGCATCATCATCATCATCGTCATCATCATCATCATCATCATCATCATTATCGGGACATCATCATCGTCATCATCGTCATCATCAAGATCGGCGGTGTGTCCCCACCGAGGGAAGAAGATCCCGATCTCGGTGATGGTGGGAATAATTCTGGCTTCCAAGGTGGCCGAAATATTACCACCAACACCGAAATCTAGGATAATCTTCCCCCTGTGGAGGCAACCCCATGTGTTGGTGTTGGTGCTCATTTCCAGGCCTCCAAAAGTGGCCGTCCCTCATTCGCTCAGGAGTTAGAAGCTCTGAAGACGGCTGACTGCGCGCGGCGGTAAAGCGAGAGCAACGTGTCGAAGCAGGACCGCCTCCGTCCGCGTAGGTGTTGAACGCATTCAAGACGACGCGGCGCAGACTTTCATCTTGGGAACTTTTGGGAACTTTGGACGCCACCCTCTATCAGTGCAAGTGTTGGAAGTTTTCAGGACGAATGTGCGCGGCTCTACGGCGAGGGCCACATTCCAATAGGACTCGACCCTCTTCACGGTAGATGTCATAAGCTCTTAAAACGCATGATCGCGGCGGTGGGGCGAGAGCCACCATGAGCCGCCCTACATCATTTGTGTTCCCGTTGGAAGTGTTTTGTATACGGATGTGTGCGCGTAGCTACGGCGAGAGCCACACATCGAACTGGAGCCAGCCGCCATCCGTGTAGCTGGCAACGGTCCAAGCTTCAGGAATGTAGCTTGTGATGAGGCCTCGGGCAAAACGCCAAAATCACCCCACCGACAAGCTTGGTGGTACGAAGGTTACGAGTTATGAATATGTCAGGGACGGTGGGGACGGAGGAGGAGGGCGAGGGGCTTGGGGTGGACGAGAAGGAGGAGCATAATGAGGAGGAGGAGGACGAGGAAGAGGAAGAGGAGGAGGAAGAGGAGGAGGAGGAAGAGGAGGAGGAGGAGGAGGAGGAGGAGGAAAAGGAGGAGGAGTAGAGGGAGGAGGAGGAGGAGGAGGAGGAGGAGGAGGAGGAGGAGGAGGAGGAGGAGGAGGAGGAGGAGGAGGAGGAGAACGGCGGAGATGAAGATGAAGAAACAGAGGGGGAGTGATCACTTGGAGTGCCTCGGCAGCCGGGCGCGCGAGAGGCGGGGCTGGAGCCCGTGGCGGCGAAGCAGACCGCGAAGCTGAAGCAGTCCCTGGCTGGCGCCGCGGCCTCCTCTAAGCAGACAGGCGCTCCGAGGAGGAGCAGGGGAGGGAGGGGGGGGGTGGAAGGAGGAGTAGGAAAAGGAGGGGGAGCAGGGAGAGGGATAGGAAGAAGGGGGACGAGTAAGGTGAGGGGGCGAACCGAACAAGGGGCATGAGGAACGATTACGATGGTGTTGATGATGCTGATGATAATGATGATGAGTCTCATGATGGTGGTGGTGCTGCTGGTGCTGCTGATTCTGATGCTGCTGATGATGATTGTGATGATGCTGCTGCTTATGGTGCTGATGATGATACTGGCGACAACGACGACGTTGATGATGAGGATGATGATTCTGCTGATGATGATAATTCTGCTGCTGCTGTTGATGACCACGATGCTGCTTCTGATGATGATGCTGATTCCGGTGCTGATGCTGATGATCTGATGATTGCGATGTTGCTGCTGCCCATACTGATGATGCTGATACTTATGCTGATACTGAGAGTGGTGCTGATGCTGATGCTGCTGCTGATGATGCCGATGATGCTGATGATGATGCTGATACTGATGATGACGATGCTTACCATGCTGATGATGTCGACGATGATGATGCTGCTGGTGACGATGATGATGATGGTGGCGATGATGATGTTGATGATGCTGTGGCGATGATGTTGGCGATACCGATCATGATTGTGGTGGTGATGATGCTGATCATCATGATGCTGATGCCGATGCTGGTGCTGCTGCTGATGATGACGATGATACTACTGATGCTGATGCTGCTGATGATGCTCATGATGATGATGATGATCCTGGTTCTGATGGTGGCGATGATGATGTTGTTGATTATGATGATTATGATGATGCTGATGCTGCTGATGATAGCGACGATGATGATGCTGATGATGTTGATGCTGATTCTGATGATGCTGATGGTGATGATGATGGTGGTGATGCTGATGCTGATGCTGCTGCTGATGATGATGGTTATGATGCTGCTGATGATGATGATGCTGATGATGCTGCTGCTGCTGATGATGATGACGATGCTGATGATGATGATGATGATGATGATGATGATGATGATGATGATGATGCTGACGATGGTGATGATGATGATGATGATGATGATGATGATGATGATGATGATGATGATGATGATGATGATGATGATGATGATGGTGGTGGTCGTGGTGGCGGTGGCGACGTGGTTGCCGATACATATTGCCAAGGCCTTGCGGCCGGTGCCGCCGACCCTGAGGGGAGACGACGACGACAACGGTGGCCGCGGCGACGACGACGAGCTGACGCGGGCAAGAGTCCTCACGGATACTTCGGACGGCTGTCGGGGGCCTTTGGGGAGCAATTTTGGAGCCTCTTGGGAGCCTTTTGAGGCCTCTTGGGAGCCTCTTGGGAGCCTCTTGGAGGCCTTTTCGGGCTTCTGGGAACCTCTTGTGGGCCTTCTGGGGCCTCTTGGGAACCTTCTGGGCCCTCCTGGCAGCCTCTCGGGGCCGAGGGCTCGAAATGTCCGTATGGGTCCTCCATCAGTGCACGCTCTTGGAGCCGTCTTGGGGGCCTCTTGGGCCGTCTTAGAGGCGTTTTGGGCTGTCTTGGGGTCCTCTTGTGTTGGTTTGGGGCCCTCTTGGCGGCCTCGTGGGGCCTTCTTGGGGGCCTCTTACGCCGTCTTGGCGCTGCGGGAAGTGGAAAAGGCGAGAACGCCCACATTTTTCACATCGGAAAATTTTCGAATTTGGCCTCTTGGGGCTTTCTCGGGAGTGCTCTTGCAGGCTTCTTGGGGCTTCCTGGAGGCTTCCTGGGCAGTCTGGAGGGCGTGAAGGCGTTTTGGACAGATTTTTTAGCGATTGGGGACCTTCTTGGACCGTCTTGGTGGTCTCTTGGGGCACTCTTGGCCTATCTTGGTACTCTCTGAGGCTCCAGGACCCCCAGGGGGGGGATGCGTATCCGACCCAGGACCCTCCCAGGCCCCCCCCCCCGCGACCGCCCTCCCCGACGGGGGAGGGATCAATTGGAAGGGTTTCCCCTTCGACTCGATCATGACATTGCTCGATTTTTCTCTCGCTGACACGCTTGATGAGGAGGATGCAGGGAATGGGGACGACGGAGACGACGGCTGCCAGAGACGACGACTCGAACAGACCAGCCCCTCACACACGCTGACAGGGTCGGCAGATTTTATGGCCATGAGGATGATAGTGACGACGATGTTGATGTCGGCGATGATGACGATGCCGATGACGATGATGATGACGATGCCAATGCCGATGATGATGATGCTGATGATGCTGATGATGATGCTGCTGGTGATGATGATGACGAGGATGATGATAATGCTGCTGCTGATGATGATGATGGTGGTGATGATGATGATGATGATGATGATGATGATACTGATGATGATGATTACGATGCTGATGACGATACTGATGATGCTGCTGATGATGATAATGATGACTTTAATGATGCTTATGTTGATGATGGTGGTGGTAATGATGGTGATGACGATCATGAAGCTGATGCTGATGATGACGGTGCTGGTGATGGTGACGGTGGTGGTGATGATGACGATGATGATGATGGTGATGATGCCGACTGTGATTCTGATTGCGATGCCGATGGTGACGACCATGATGATCATGACAATCATGATGCCGCCGCCGCCAGCGCTGCTGCCGCTGACGACGACGGTGATGATAATGATGATGATGATGACGATGATGATGGTGACGACGCTGATGATGCTGATGATGATGATGATGATGATAGTGGTGGTGGTGGTGGTGATGATGATTCGGATGATGAGGTGATGATCATGCTGATGCTGATGATGACGATGATTATAATGATGAACATGATGATGCTGATGATGATGCTGCTGGTGGTGATGATGATTGTGATGCTAGTGCTGCTGATGATGATACCGATCCAGATTCTGATGACTCATGAAGAGGATGAGGCTGATGATGGTGATGATGATGATGATTCTGCCTCCGGCGACGACTACGATGATGATGACGATGCTGATGCTGATGATGAGGATTTTGATGATGATGCTGCTGTTGATGATAATGATGACGATGAGGTTGGTGCTGCTGCTGATGCTGATGTTGATGATGATGATGATGATGATGATGATGGTAACGCCGACGACGATGATGCTGATGATGATGAGGTGGAGGAGGAGTTGTCGCTGGAGGAGGAGGAGGAGTAGGATGATGATGATAATAATGATAATACTGATGATGATGATGACGATGATGATGATGATGATGATGATGATGATGATGATGATGATGATGATGATGATGACGATGACGATGACGATGACGATGATGACGATGCTGATGATGCTGATACGGATGATGCTGACGATGATGCTGCTGATGATGATGCTGCTGCTGATGATGA
>CAUYUJ010015583.1:0-32500 GCA_963575745.1 Prorocentrum cordatum | reverse complement strand
CTGCTGCATGCAGCTGGTTCCGGCCCCACCGAGGGGCCCATTTCTCGATACATAGTTATCCGCCTGCGGCGCCTGGAGGCGCCGGGAAGCTCAGCTGCGTGGGTTGATTCTCCCCCCCCTTTTGTTATCCCCCCTTTCGCCCGGCCCGAGCGTCGTAGTTGTCGTCTTCATCCCGTTCCCCTGCAGAGATCGCCCCCCTGCCGCGCCACCAGGGCCGTGTCGGCAGGGCGGGCGAGGCGTGCGAGACGGCAGCAGCTACAGGACGGAGGGCGATCCGTTTTCCAAATGGGGCTCTCGCCTTAGCTCAGGAGCGAAAGAAGGACGTACATGTACATGAATCCACGCTGGTTTCGAGAGTTCGCATTGCGCGAATGTTCGTATCGCGCGGCAGGTCTCGAGGGTCAAGGGGCCGTGTTCATGTACATAGCTGGGCGCGTACGTCCTTTGTGGGCTCCCTATTAGCGCCGCGCGCATTCATGTTAAACGCTTGCAGCATTTGCCAGGATGGAGGGCGGTCCGTTTTCAAAGGGTGGACCTCGTCTTAGCGCCGCGCCCATGCGTTGTAAAAGCTGGCAGGTTGCTGGGATGGGTATGGGTCCCTTTTCAACATGTGGCCCTCGCTTGAGGTTTCCTCACTGTTCCAAATGGGGCTCTCGCTTGAGATTTCCTGAACGGTCAGAAGTGCAATTTTATGCAGCAGTTGCACGGATGGTGCGCGGTTCCGTTTCGGAATGGGTCTTTCGCCAGACACGTCGTTCAATGTCAACGAGCATATCCGTAAGGGCTTCGCCCCCATGCCGCCGGCCCCCCTCTCTTAGAATGGGACTTGCCAGAGCTGCGTTGGGATGTCCGGACGCTGACGTGAAGCAATGTCGGGACTTCACGCGAGAGCCAACCTTAATTTATGAGGGTTTATGGCTTCGGTGGCGCGAATATGAGGTAATTTACGATGATTTAGGGCTCCGGGGACGCGAATACGGTGTAATTGTCCATAGGTTTATGGCTTCGAGGACGCACAGCTTGCGTAATTTACGAGGGTCTATGGCTTCGGGGGCGCAACTATTGTGTACTTTGCGAGGGTTTTGGCCTCGGGGACGCGAATTTTGTAATTTGCGAGGGTTGGTGGCCTCGGGGACGCAAGCATTGTATAATTTTCCAAACGGTTTATGGCTTGAGGGACGCGAGTATCATGTAATTTTCGAGGGTTCATGGTTTACAAAGGTTTATGGCTTCGGGGGCGCGAATATCGCGTAGTTTACGAGCGTTTATGGCTCCGGGGATCCGAATATCGCGTTCGTTATAAGGGATTATGGTTTTCGGGACGCGATTTTGGTGGAATTTACGAAGGTTTATGGCCTCGGGGACGCGAATATGGCGTAATTTACTCGGGATTCTGGCCTCGGGGATGCGAATATCATTGAATTTTACGTGCCCCACGACTCCCCGGGAATTCAGACAACGCGATTCGGGGACGCTAGCCAGGACGCTTTTCGGCTCCACCCCCTCGCGCGTTCAGCAACAATCAACAGTAAGGAAGCAGAAAGCAGGACTGTAACAGTGGAAGCTGGAAACTGCAACTGGTACAGGGAGCTGCAAGCCTAATCTTCGCAGCCTGATGGCCCCGCAAGTGGGCTGGCGGATTTTCCCGCATGCCTTCCAATTCGCTGGACTCTCGCATGCACGGCAGGCCAACGGGGTGCTCGCCTTTCGGGGGTGCGCTTCTTTTTTTGCGAAACAGAGAACACCTGTATGGACATGGGGCCTGGAACGGCAGGGTGCGTCGAAGCATCGTTGATGCATCCTGGGTTTAGCTTGGTCATCCTCCCCCTGCTCCCCTCACCGCCGAGGATTGAGAATCCAGATTGTGGTGTTTCCCTGCCATGCTAGAACACCTTGCGGGCTGCTCGTCGACACAGATGGATTAGTTTAGAGATTGTTGACGCTTCGTGCATCCCCACCGGCGGGCGTGCAGGACTTAATTCCACTTTGGCGTCTTTCAGCCTCGCTCGTGCATGTTGCCCCAGCTACCCTGGCCTTCAGCAGACTGCTCAGCCAGCTCCCCATCAGCTGCAGCCCCGCCGGCAGCTGCTTCTGAGTGCTGGCCCGGCCGCTTCGCTCGAGGCCCACGCGTAGCCAGTTAGGCAGGACCGTGCCCCGGACCTCCCCTTCGGCGACTGCGTGACCGCGTCAGCCCGCGACCAAAAAAAAGCATCCCCACCGGCCCATCTGGAGGAGGACGAGGAGGAGGAGGAGGAGGTGGAGGAGGAGGAGGAGGAGGTCGAAACAGAAGAGGAGGAAGAGAGGGTGAGAGGAGCAGGAGGAGGAGGAGGACGACGAAGAGGATGGAGGGACGAAGGCGACGACGACGGCGACCAGGAATCAACCATACAGGCCTGCGCAGATCTTGCGCTCTGGGACTTTATTGGAGGCCTCTTGCAGCCATCCAGGGGCCTCTGGGTGTAATTTCGGACATTTGCTGGGCCCTGGCGGAGGTTCCGTGGTAACCTCAAGCCGTGTCTTTGGACCTCCCTGGAGGCATTCTCAAGGCTGAGTGGCATGTTGAGAGCAATCTTGGAGGTTGTCTTGGGTCGTCTGGGGCCATCTTGGAGCCATTTTGGCCCCAAAGCCTCCTGAGGCTGCCCCTCGAGAGGCCATTTGCACCCAAATGACTCGTGTTTTGAGCGATGGGTGAATCCTCGATTATCGTTGCACCTCTGTTAAGCAGTGGCGAAGCGTCCCGGCTCGCCTATAGCCCCACCGAACAAGGTTTTAAGAACCTGTTGTGATTGTCACGAAGTGTTCTTAGAGCATTTCTGACTGGGACTGTTTTGTTTTAACACGTCGGGCTTATGTTCTAAGAACATTGTTATTGTTATTAGAACATTTTTGGGTTCTAAGAACACTTCGCGGTAGGACTATAGAAATGCCTGGACGGTCGGTCCCTGCTCAACTCTGGAGCCCGACACGTTTCCTTCTTGGGGCCTTTTCAGGACGCTCTTGGGGGTGCTCTTAGGGGCCATTCGGGTTTTCTTGGAGCCTTCACGGCTCCTCCTGGGGTTCTCTTGTGTGATCTTTTTGAGGCCGGGGAAAGCCATGGGAAGCTCTGCGATTGTGCTCAGTGAGGTCGGCCTCTCGGGGGTATCCGTCGACGTTCCCCAATAGAGCGGGTCAGCCCCTCAAGCCCCAAGAGCGCACCAAGAGAGCCCCAGGAGAGCTCCCAATTGCGAAAAGGCTAACAGGACCACGTGTACTGGACTCCACGCTGGTCGTACGGCGGCCCCAGGAAGATTCCGCAGACTCTAAGACATATAGCCCGAAGAGTCGAGAGCCTCCAAGGGGCCCCAGCAGAGCCCAAACTGGGCCCTAAGACTACCCCAGTAAGCGTCACAGGAGTTCGAAGAGGTCCTCCCCAACCCTCATACAGTCGGTGCGCTGAAGAAGGAACCCTTTTCGTTGTGGAGGGCCTCCGTGTTCCTTAATTGTTTCACAGCTTGCCTCAGGCTTTCCTTACAATGTTGTATGGAAAATCGAAGTTTAACATATGAAAAAAAGGGGCCTCGTTTCTTATTTAGGGTTCCTTAGGTCAACGCCCCGACTGTATCCGAGGCTCCACTGAGCAAGGGTTCTCATCAGTCAATGATTGTCCTTCTGTCCGCGGTCAACCGGGTGCGGCCACCGCGCCAGACCGCCCGCCGCGTCCAGTCCACGGGCGAGGGGCGAGGGGCTGTTGCGTGGGGCAGGGGGATGGGTGAGCCCCTCCCCGAAGGGGAAGGCGGGAGACGGAGGCGGAAGTGCCTTCAATCACCTACGCCCAGAGCGCATGTTTGGAGAGGTCTGGGGGTGGACGTTTGAGGGTCGTCGTCGTCGTTGTCGTCGTCGTCGTCGTCGTCGTGGTTGTCCTCCTCCTCCTCCTCCTCCTCCTCCTCCTCATTATGACCTCATGGGCTCGAACTCGAATCCTCCTCTCCTTTTTCCCCCACTGCTCGGCGTGTCTCCCGCTCCCCTCGCCCCACGACGGTCCATATGCGCAGACGCTGTCTGCAGGAGTCCCTCCTCCCTGATCCGCCCTTCCTCCCCTTGTCTCGCGAGCACGCGCGCGGGGGGAGGGGGGGGAGGGGGGAGAGGGAGAGGGGGGGAGAGGGGGAGGGGGGGAGGGGGGGAGGAGGGCGGAGGGGGGGAGAGGGGGAGGGGGGGGGAGAGGGGGAGGGGGGGCGGGGGGAGGAGGGTGGGAGGGGGGGAGGGGGGGAGGGGGTGAGGGGGTGGTGGTCACCGCATTTGGGAAGCAAGGCCCGAGCAGAGCAGCACGCACCCCGACCGCGACGGCGGCCAGCGACGCCGCCGCCGCCGCCGACGAATGACGACGGCGACGGGGCGCGCCAGCGATCCGCACCGAGACTTGGCTTTGGGAGATGGCCCACCCTGCGAGGTTGCATGGAAGAGGAGGGAGGAAGAGAGAGGGAAGAGGAGGAAGGAGGGAGGATAGAGGGGCAGGGAGAGGAGGGAGGAGAGAGGAGGAGGGAGGAGGGGAGGAGGGAGGAGGAGAGACTCCTGGAAGAGGCCCGCAGGAGGCGCCAGAGGAGGAGGGGGTGGGGAAGGATAAGGCAGGGGGACGAGGCTGCCTGGAGGAGGAGGAGGAGGAGGAGGGGGAGGAAAGCCCATTTGGCCTCTGGCGATCTGGGCCTGCGACCGATCGCTCGGTCAGGGTCGATCGGCGCCAGCCGCCCGATCGATCCCGCCTCGCAGGCCGATCGCGAGGCCGGGCTCCGCGCGCCGCGGATCGGCGATCCGCCGCCGCCGCTGCCGCGCCCTGGCCCCCCGCCTGGCGGCTGCCGCGCGCCTCGGCGCGCCCAGGAGAGGCCCGACGCCCGAGCCCGCCTGGCACAGGCGGCAGAGGGAGCGCCGGGCGTCGGCGCGGGCCCTCCTGCGCGTCTTGAAGGCTGCCGACACGCTCAGCAACCACCACTCGGCGCAGAAGCACCAGCGCAACCAGCAGTACGAGCTGCAGGACTTCGAGACCAGCAAGATGGCGACCAACACGAAGTCTCACGGCCATCCAGTGGGGGCCAAACCGTGGCCATGGAGGTCAAGTACACCAGCGTCTGGATCCGCTCATCGCCGACACAATGGAGGGCAAAGACAGCAGCAGCCACGGTACCAGCACCAGCACAACCAGCACCACCACAACTCCCACCACGACGAGGATCGACAGCAGCACAACGACGTCCACTATCAACAGAAGTATCAGTACGACTCCACGACATCGAGAACGAAGCGGACTCCATCAAGGAGACGCCACCAGGCCCCCGAAGACTCCACCAACGACCACCGACATCTGCCAAAGCTTACGAAACGACAATTGGAGGTCACTGACAAGATAATGCCCGCCCTTCTTTCGGAGGCCAAGGGACACGAGAGCTTTTCTCTTCCTCCCGACGAGCCAGACATACGTCGGGTATGGCACGCCACCAAGGTGGCGAGGATGGCACGTCTCGCCGACCAAGTACATGGAGCCATGCAAGCACAAGTCGACCCAACCCGCCTCATCGAGGAGCTAGCCATAGTCAAGACCATGATCCACCTGCTGGACACACCGACGGCTCGCATCGCACAATACAGATCCCAAGTGGAGTCACGGATCCAGAGACAGCAGACCGTCGAGAGCCAGCTCAATGACCTCAATAAGGAGCACGACGAAATCAAGGGCGAGATCGCATCCCTCAAGGCACTCATCTCCGAGGCCAAGAAGTATCGAGAACACGCTGAACTTTACGAAGACAGCTGTGACGGGGACGGTGAAGACGACGGGCGCCATCGAGTCAGAGGCAAGACACCACACCCCGAGAGACGACAACGACCACCATCTCGGCAACCCGCGTCTGAGCCAGCGCCTGCTCCGACCACCAACGACGGCAGCGACCTGCGGAACCTCATCGACGTGCTGACGAGGAGAGTGGATGAGCAGCAGCGCAACCACGGGATACACCAACACCATCTGGCGTTTCTCCATCATGAACGAGCCGAATCCGAACAACAAGAAGCACAGCGTCAACGGCAGACCGAGCAGATTCAGGAGCTTTCGCAACACTTACAGCACTGCCGAGTACAACTCCAGCAGGCACAAATCCAGCAGAGACAGTCGTACTACGAAGAGATCCAAGTCTTCCGACAACGCGAGGAGCGGCTCCGACACGAGGCTCACGAATCCATCACGGAGAACATGGCTCACTACCAGCAGAAGGAGGCCTACCTGCGCGACCAGCTCAGGGAGGAAGAGTCAGCTCACCTCGCCACGTTCATCAACCAGAGGAAGCAAGAGGAAGAGACTTTCCGACACCAGCTACAGGAGAATGCGGAGATCATGGTCAAACAATATCAACAACGATGCCACGAACAACAGCAGCGTCTTCTCTCAGAGAAAGCTCAGGCCCAGCAGGACATCGGCAACATCGCGAGGCTTGAACAGAACCAGCTACAGGATGCTAAGGAGCTACTTTTGGAGGAGTTCGGACAGGTCCAGGCTCAGAAGTACCGTACCTTGATGGCCCAGAGCGAGTACAACAGCGAGATCGACAAGCTTCGAGGATCTTCCAGTGACATGCAACGCTTCGAGAATGAACTCCAGGAGCAGCACCAACTCCAACTACAGGAGCACCTTCAGCAACACAGACAGGAGCGCGAGCGACTGCATTGCGAACTACGGCAAGCCCACGAGTTCGGCACAAGCATCGACGTGGACATCCTCAGGGAGCTCGACACACAACTCCAAGAACGAGACGAGGGAGACGCACGACTGCAAGCCCAAGCAGACGCTGAACAAGCACAAGTCGACAAACAGATACAAGCGGCACTCGACCTGCTGACACCACCCCCTACCTCCGACGACTCGGGCTATCAACTCTACTTCAGAAACCGAGGCAGCAGTAGTGGTGGACAGCCCAGCGGCAGCGGACAGCGCAACAGCACACCACCACCACGACCAGCACCTGTGACGCCAAACGCCACTCCTGTTGCGCGACGCCCATGCCACGACGCCGACGACGCCAGCGTGCACACTCCAATTCCAGCTGACGACGACGACCTTTGCAGCCCAACCCCCGTTGCGAGCGATGCATATCCCTTCCCTGTCCCCACGCCTTTACCGACCCCCGCCTCGCACACGCCGATCCCCACCGAGCAGCCTACGCCCATCGACTTCCACCCACCCGACCCGCAGAATGACCGACCCAGCTCGGCGCCACCACCACGCACCAGAAGGACAGACTCAACTCAACACAACCACCCATCCACTACTCTTCTCATCGACATCACCTCCGACGACGACGCACCACCACCTTCCACCCCAGTGCGCATTCCACTAGCCGACATATCCCCTACCGCACCGATGCAGCCAATCCAACCACCACCCCGCTTCCACCTCGCCACGCCAGACCGCGCCACCTCCGCTCCACCGCCCCGCACCGCCCTCCGAAAAAACGGATCATCTAGACGAGCGACCAAGCCAAAGAAAGTCCGTATCTGCGACATCGGAGACGGCTTCGCAGACCCAGGAGACCGAGTGCCAACCTTCCTCAACGACGAGGAAGTCCCTGCAGTCAACTCGCCAAAAAACTAACGAGGCCCTCACCCCCTGGGGGGCAACTGGCCCAGGGGGAGCGGCCCAGCATTACACCAGAAGACTGCCAGCGCAACGACGGCACTTCCGACTCCTGCAGTGGTTATGCCGACGACGTCAAGCGCCGATTATTTGAGCCCCTGGTGAGCTACGATTCACCACGCGACACTTCACAAGTTTCACCTACCCTCTCAACAGCCAACAGAGGCATGCGCGATGGGGAGAGCGCACCTCCAGACCTGTACGAGCACGGCGACATGTGGGAAATCCACACACCGCCCAACATACCACAGCCTAGTAGTGGACCGTGGACCATCCCCTCGGCCTCTACCTCTCGCTTGGGGAGCGCGAGAAGGCTGTCTCACACAGACCCCATACTAGAACCACATACACTAGCGGACCGACCAACTACTGCCACCCGACCCCGACGGCAGCATGTCGACTCACATCCTCCACCAGCGGAAGCCCAGTCACGGTCGATCCCGACGATGACGACGCCACCGCCTACGCCTCGAGAGGAAGAATCGCTTTGTGAGTACGACACAGGGGGGGGGCAAGAACGACCAGAGCCACCAACAAGGCATCGACGCACTAGCCATTTTGGCCAAGATGGCGATCGAGACCGACAATTTTGTGACCTACTGAGCCGGCCATGTACATCAATTCCCTGCCGGCCACAACCTCCCATTTTTGACTCCCCTGAAGTTACCCAGATGCCACACGGACAGACCAACCTGCCGAATGCGGAGAGCCACGAGGCAGCACGGCATGTCCGCTTCTCCCGCGAGGTCCACACCCGCGACCAGGAGACCGACAATATCCTCTACCACATCGACTTCGACGAGCAGGAGCCCTTACTCCAGCACCTTCGACGACTTCAGGCTCCCAGGCTTACCTTCGAATTTACCGAACGATGCCACAACGAAGTTTCAGATTACATGATGCGAACATTCCCATACCGACAGCTCCTACGAGATTCTCGCCTGCACTTATACACCGACGGCTCCAAACACCCACGCCAACATGGTCAAGACGGATGGTCAGTGGTACTCGTCGGTGAAGACGAAGAAGGTTTCTCTTTTCAAGGCGCAATAGTCGGCAAGCACCGCGACTCCACCCTCGTGGAGATCCAAAACCTCACGGACAACGAGACCACCTCGACATCCAGCGAGATCACAGCGCTCATCTGGGCGCTCGCCTACATCATCCACAAGGACATCAACCACAGGATATCGGTCCACTCCGACTCGCTGGGAGCGATCCAACTGGCCAGGATGGAGGCTTTTACTAACCGAGACGCCCACCTCGTGCAGCTACTGGTGATCATGTACTCGCACGTCAAGGAATATGTCGACCTGCGTCACGTTCACGCCCACGAGATGAACCCCTGGAACGAAGTTGCCGACGCCGCAGCCAACTACGCCCGCATCGAGGACTACCCGCACCCACAACCTGAATGGGCTAACATACTCAACGCGTCCCCTCAGCGCTGCTGGGAATTCCTACTTGACGCCGACAACCACACCAAGGACGCTTACCCATCCTTTTCACCTGGGATGCTCAAGGCCCAACGCGTCGATACTACGGCAACGACAGCCCACCTCTCGACACCAACCAAGTCCACGAAGACCTCGACAGAGATAGATGTCAACATCGCCACCTACAACATCCAGTCAGGGCGCGAACCTGGCCACGGCGCTCGACGACGCAAAGAAAAGATACACAAGCTCAGAAAGACAATGCTCAACCTGTACATGGAGGACCTCCACCTGATTGGCATCCAGGAAGCCCGCGCGCCCTGGGGAGTTCGCAGCGGCAACGACATCACCAGCACGAGTGCGTACGCCTACCACGTCATCTCAGGGGGGCACGATCAGTACAACCTCGGCTGCGAGCTCCACATACTCACCAGCAAGCCGTACGGAAAGGCAGGAGCCAAGGACCTCTACTTCCGCCCCGATCAGTTCACCGTCATCGAGCACAGCCCTCGGCATCTCGTAGTAAGGATCGAAGCCCCAGGATTTCGACATACAGTCTGCGTCGCCCATGCACCACATTCTCGAGCTAAACCACACGAGAAGGATACCTTCTGGGAGATGATCGAGTGCGCAACGTCTAACCACAATATCAACATCTTCCTCATCGATGCCAACGCTCGAACAGGCAGCTTATGCAGCCAGGCAATCGGCGATCAAGGCTTCAAGCAAAAGGAGGACGACAACGGCGAACGCTTCCACAAGGTCCTGCAAGGCAACTCTCTCATAGCCGCGAACACCTTCAAAAGCGGAGGCCAGGACCACTACACATGGGACTCAGGCAAGGACGTACATAGACTGGACTACATAGTGGTTGGCCACGAGCTTTTCGACTCCATATCCCACACGTCCGTAATGTACGGTATCGACACAGAACACGACCACTCACAAAAGAACGACCACTTCCCCGTCAAGGCTAACCTCGCCTACACCGTCGAGACCGCCTACCAGCACGGCACGCCCAAGCTCGACACCGCTAAGCTCGACTCCGAGACAGCCAAGAACGACTTTCAACGACGCCTGCAGCAGATCCAACACCCCCCCTGGGAGACCAACCTCAACGACCATACCAAGAGCATCGTCGATCAGATAAAGGACGCAGCATACGCCAGCTTCAAGAAGCAGCACCATGCCCCCCGCAAGCCCTACATTACCGAGGCCTCCTACGCTCTTCTTAGATTCCGACGCACCCTCATTAAGACGATCCGCATCGTGAAAAGGAATGGAATTGGCTCCAAGAAGTCACGCAGACGGATCCGATACACCGCGCACCTCATTGCAAACCAGTCAGCATCAGCGTCCCCTGACGACGTCATCCACCTCATGGACATCCCTGGATACACTCAGCTGATGATCAAGACCATCCTCTTCATCAACCATACGGACCCCGACCATACCACGGCTCCTTACCACGACGGTACCTACGGCACGACCACTTTCACTACGAACCTTTTCGACTCATACTTGAGCTTCATCCAAGACGCCGACCGCGTTCTCAGAATCCGCCTCGACCATGACCGCGACGCCCACCTTGAGAGCTTCTCCGACAATATGATATTATCAGCCGCAGGGAATGCCCCGCGGAAGGAATGGGCAAACGTGAGGGCCTTACTCACATGCGGCGGCCGAACGCCTAAGAGAACTCCGACTCCCAAAATACGCCAAGACGATAACGGAGCTCCACTCACGACGCCACAAGCCATTGCGGAGCACGCCCTTCGATACTACGGCAACATCGAGAATGGCATCAACACCGACATCGAAGGCGTCGTCAAGCACTACAACAACAAGACTGCACACACCAAGCCGATACCCCACATCAACAACGTCCAGACCATCCACAACCTGACAGCCGCCCTGGCAGCCTCCAAGAAAGGCAAACGCGGCGGGCCTGACGGGAACACCGACGACATGGCACGAGCGGCGCCGCGCCAGATTGCCCGACTTCTGCACCCCATCATGATGAAGATGCAGCTGATGACGACGGAGCCCATTTCGGCGAAGGGCGGATTCTCCACCCATTTCTCCAAAGGACAAGGACAGCTTCATCTGCAGAAAGCCTACAGGGGCATCCTACTGAACAACACTATTGGCAAGATCAACAGCAAGTTCCTGAGAGGCCTCTTCCGCGACATCTTACCCGACCTGCTCATGGACACACAATGCGGCGCCGTCCCTCACAAGGCGACTGACTTCATCACCCACACCGCCTATACCTTCTTGGACGACTGCCGTGCACAGGCTCGCACGGGCAGCATACTCTTCCTGGACTTGAGAGAAGCATTTCATTCGGTAATAAGGGAGTTCATTTTCCAGCTGCCGACTCAGGAGGACGAGCTCGAAGATGTCATCGACAACATCGAGATTCCCATATGCCTCCTCCCCTCCCTACGACAACGGCTTCGCTGTCCAGCACATCTCAACGCCCACGTCGACGACTCCCACCTCTGCGCCCTCGTGGCCGACCACCACACGGCCAACTGGATGACCGCCAAGGGCACCGACGCATACGTGATCCCACGCACCAGTACCAGGCCAGGGGTGCCATACTCCGACGCGGCCTTCAACATGCATTTCTCCCTAGTGCTTCAGGCCATCGCCGACGACGCTGAAGGGGCAGAAGATGGTGAGAGTGGCCACCACATCCGCCCCTGCGACAACCCGCTCTTCTCTACGGCCCCGCATCAAGGCGGCAAGCTGACTAACATGTCCTTCGTCGACGACCTCACCGACTTCAACTCGACCACCAGCCACTCCGACATCATTGACATTACGAAAACTTCAGCCGAACGTCTATGCCGTACCGCCTTCACCTATGGGCTCAAGCCGCACCCAGACAAGACCAAGGTTATCATCTCCTTTAACGGGACGGGCTCCAACGTCGCACGCAGCAGGCTTGCACAGCAAAACATTACGTCAATCCAGCTGAGCATCATGTCGATCTCGGTCCAGATCGCAGACCAGCACCGACTCTTAGGCACTATCCTAACCAACGGCAGCATGGGACCCGAGGTACAGAATCGCATGCGACGAACCGAAGCTTCGGCACGAGCTCTTGAGAGGCAAATCCTAAGACGACGACGCCTACCCCGCAAAACGAAGATCAAGTACGTGCACGCCCTCTCGACCGCCTCATTGACCTTCAACCATCACGTCTGGCCAACACTGACCCAGACCGACCACCAGCGCATCTCCAACGCCTACTCGAAGCCCTACCGCACGGCAGCTGGACTACCCAAGACGAACTCGCAGCTTCATCATTTCACGGCCACCGAAGTAGTTGCTTACACAGGCATCCCCGACTTCGACCACCACCAGTCTGCTGGAAGGTTGCGATATTTACCACGGCTTCTACGACACGCTCCTCAGCAGCTCCTCCAACTGCTTGACAACCAGCGACGGAGGAAGGGCTCATGGACATACATGCTTTTCCAGGACTTCGATTTCCTGCGCACATACCTGGACGACCAGCGCTGGCCCACGACAAGCAAGCTCGACCCCGACGTTTTTGCATGGGCTCGCACCACGCCGAAGCACTTCACCAACTCCGTCAACCTGGCCGTCACAAACTACATCCGCGCCTTTAAAGACCACGCCCACGCCGACAAGCTCACCAAGGTGCTCAGACCCGACGGCCCCACGGGTGCGGACACTACGCCATCACGCGACAACGGCGCCTACAACTTCATCTGCTACGAGTGCGGAATCGTAACCAAGACAAAGCAGGGCATGGCAATACATATCGGACGTGAACACCGACGACCTGAGCACCCGCGAAACTGGGCATCGGGTACGTCGTGCAGAATATGCCGCCAGAACTTCCACTCCTTCGCCAAGCTAGTGAAGCATCTAACCACGGTCGCCCGCTGCCGAAGGTCATGGCACATGTGGTACTTACAGGGACCTGCCCTCACGGAGGAGGACGTGGCCAACAACCAGTCGATCTACGCGACCAGCATAGCCGACAACAAACGCAGAGGACGCCCCGAACTATACCACCATATCCCTACCCATGCATCCGACGTCACTCCCTTACCATCACTCGACCTATCACCTTCACCACCGCCATTCTTCCCGACAGTACCTGAGCTCACACCACCACCACCAGCCCACCACCCTCGAACACCGACCAGAAACAGATCTCTTCTTTACCTCACCAACACCGAGAGACACCCGAACGATCTGTTGGACATCACGGACCAACGACTATGCTACAAGGGAATGGTGATGGAACGAGTTATCATGACCTTCGACGACCTCTACTCTGTCGACCACCCATCACAGTACGACGCCCTCGACTCGATCCACCAACACATTCGACAAGGCGACTTCGCGGGAGTGATGATCAGCCTCTCATCCAGGACGTGGACAGACCAAGGCGAGGGCGACCAGCATGACAGAAAAGCAGCATCTTCAAGAACAACCACAGAACCCTGGGGCAGAGTAAGCCTTGGAGGCGAGGCAGCCGAACGACGACTGGTCGCGAACCACCATGCCCGCCTCGCCATCCACACATTCCACGTCGCCCACGTCGCCGAAGTACCAGCACTACTAGCACAATCTGCAGCCCCAGCAGGGACAACGACGATCTGGAACACTGAGATGATGTTCTACGCAGTGGAGAATCTCGCTACGAAGAGACCGACCATGGTAGACGTCACCAGCAGCATCTATGCAGTATATTACGGCTCCTCCGACGAGCACGACAATCCAATCGACAATTTTGTCGCATCCATCGCGGGCAGCCCGAGCTGATCAGAGTTGGCCGTAACATGGCCCATGAAGATCAACAAGAGCGCGCACCACGGCAAGACCGCCGTAGCGCTCACGGAGACCGCCAACAACATCAGGGACGCCCCCTCTAGGGAGAGGGGGGGGAGGACACGGTCCAGGTCTGACCTGGGCCGCCACCCGCGGGCAGGCCGTCATGGGGGTAGCTCTCTTCCCCTCAGGCCTTCAATGAGCCCCCTCCCCTCTCTCCACTTTGCCACCCCCATGTGGCCTCTCCCTCCCCCTCCTTAGCGGAACTTTTGACCCCCCCTCCCCGGACAGCGTTTGCCTTCTGGGGTCTGTTGTGGGGCGTAAGCATGCCTTGTATTTGTGTCGTCCTTTTTTCCCCCGCCCCTTCCCTGGCGGAGCCTTGACGGCTCCTTCCCTGGGCCTTCCTGGCGGGGGTCGTGTAGGGGGGGTGCTCCCCTCCAGCGCGCCTTCGGCGCACGCGCGGGCACGCCCGCGCGGACGGCTGCGTCCCGCGAGGACATGGAGCCGCGAGCGAAGCGAAGCGAAAGGAGGGGGAGGAGGAGGAGGAGGAGGAGGAGGAGGAGGAGGAGGAGGAGGAGGAGGACCAGCGGGGGCGGCGGCAGAGCAGGAGGAGTCCTGGGGACGAGCCCTGAGGCTCTTGGCCGCGACCCCGAGGGTGCCGCCGAGGCGGAGGAGGCTGGTCCGCGATGGGTTCAATGCATGGCAGAAGGGCTTGATCCCCGGAATCCATTTTAATTACATGGCAACTTCACAAGGGATTTCTTAGCTCATCGTGATCGTGGGAGTTCTTAGGGTATCCACATGAAGAGTGGGATTGTGGGATCGTGGGAATTTCTTAGCTCATAGTGATCGTGGGAGTTTTTAGGATATCCTGCCGGGGATTGAGCCGAACGGGGTTTTGTATAATGTAACCGCAATCTTACGTAGTAGTCTTGTTGGAATTCAATGGCACTCCTTCCAATTAGGATCACATTGGGTTCCTTGTGGGATCCAAGGCGATCATATCGGAATGCAAATCGATCCCTTTCAAACGGAATCCTGACGACATTAGACGATTGGGTTGGAACGCGACTACAGGATTCCAATTAGGGTCCGGTTGGAATCCAGCACAGATCCCATTGCACATCCGATTGGATTCCAATGATAATGCATTCGTACCCCTCCGATTGGAATCTTATCGGGTTCCGACTGGGGTCCGGGCGGCATCCCATCGGATTCTTTCCTATTGTATTCCTACTTTCAACCGATTGGAAGCCGATTATAATCAAACACGTCCTTTCCATTGGAGTCCTACTGGGCTATTTCATTGGTCCCTCTTGGAACCGAGCAATATTAATTCCGTCTGGACTCTTATTTTGTAGTTTCCTCTGGGGATCCTATTGCAACCCAGTAGTATAGTTTCCCATTGGATCCCGTTGGGTTCCTAATGGAATCTCGTGGGATACGGTGAGACCCCGAACGATTTCTTAAGCATCTCATCTGACTCCAATTCGATGTCTGTTCGGGCCCGAAGGAAGTAAGATGGGTTCCTATTATATCTCCGTTGAAGCTGTCGTTGTGCGAGCATTGGTAGCCGCGCACTTGTTGTGTGCCTTATGTTGCCACGAGTGCTGACGAGAGGGCCCCCACAAACTTGTTGCTTGATGTGAGCTGAACTCCACGACTTGCCGTCTACGATAATGATCTTGAATGGCGTGGTTTGCTCACACCTGGTGTATCCTCGTATACCACAGTAATGTTACGCTGTCTCTCAACACAGTTCTGCGGCTACAGCTCACGATCATGTTTTTAGCGTGCGATCAAGTACTGTGGCCTCGTGCCAGGTTACCACTACACGGGACCAAGCGTTCAGGGACAACTGGAAGCTTCTCCAGGTGCTGCTACACCCGACGAACTAACGAAAGAGTCTTGATTGACGTTTTTTCCCTCCCTCCCTCTCTCTATATGTATATATATATATATACATATAAGAAAGCGGAATGGGGAGGGGGGGCTGGACTGGGTGGGGCCCACTTTGCCGAGTGGCTGTGGTCCCCCCCCTTCATGATGCGCCAGGACGCTCCCAGGACCGCCTAACATGGTTCCAGGACGCTCTCAGGGCAACCCAAGAGCGCCCCGAGACGGCTCGGGAGCGCTCCAAGACGGCTCCAGATGGCTCCAAGAATGGGCCAGGATCCCTTCCAAAGCGCCCCAAGAGGCCTCCAAGAGCACCCCTAGGAGGGACTTGATTGATTTTCGGATGGTTTTTGACAGATTTTGGGGTTCTCCCCAGTTCGGCTTCCCGATGCCCCAAGACGGCCCAAGAGGCCAGAAAGACGAGCCAAAAGGCCCCCAAGAGAGCGCCGAGACAGCCCAAGAGGGCCCCAAGACGGCCCAAGAGGCTTCCAAATCGGCCCAAAAGGGCCCCAAGAACGCACCAGGAGGGATCTCTGATGGGGAACACGAGCCGAATTTCGAGCCCTCGCCCACCAGGTCCCCAAGAGGCCCCCAGGAGTCCCCCAAAGGCCCTCACGAGGCCCCTAGGAGGCCCCAAGAGTTCTCCAAAAAGCTTTCGAAAGGCCCCGAAGATGCTCCCAAGAGGCCCCAAGAGAGGCAACCACGAAGTACCCAAGAGGCCTCCGATAGCTTTCCAAGAGGCCTCCTAAAGACTTCCACACGTATCCCAACAGGCATCTAGCAGGCCACTGGCCCATCACCCAGGCGTGGTGGCATCAGGCCCACAACCCAAGTCCCGTAGACGGACCAAGCGGCATCCACGACGCTGTAGAGGGATCCACGAGTTCGCAGGGAGGGCCTCCGGAGGCACATCTATGTACAAGGGTCCCCTGAGCTGGGCACCGTGTGTCGTGACAACCGTTCGCGCCGGCTCCATCATGACTGTTGTCATTAGTATGCCGCACGCAGTGGCTCCAGGATCAAGCTGCCTTTTGCGAAGCATGCCCCACGCGCCTCACGAGCCAGAGCTCACATGTTTGACCTTCCCGGTTTTCATCGAAATGTGGCCCGACCCATGGTCGATGGTCGGAGGAGGCTTTCCCATCATTGCTCCACGTGTTCATTGTTCGCCCATATGTGCACACCCGATGGCACAAACCGTAGCGCCCCTTCGTCCAAGAAGTTCAATCCGCACGGTCTGTGTCCAGCCCACATGAAGGACCCTGCTCACATCCCAACGTTGAAGTGGTCCATGTGTAGGAACATCCAAACCGCTGCGCACTGTTGACAATTCGCTCTCCAGCGCGCACAGGGATTCTGCACTATATGCTTGTTATGCTTGTACTCGTGGACACCTACCATGTGTGAATGCACTGTTGGGCTGCCAGTAGCAGAATTTCGTATCCGTCGCACAACCATCAGGAAACATGTCCGTTCGACCCTTGCTGGCGATACGTGTGCAACGCGCCTTTCTCCACGAACGAACCCGACGCGACCGCGTCGCTAAGATGCACTGCTTGCGACAACGGGCGTACACCATGCGTGAACGGTTGCGGTCGACGAGCGCGTCCAGACATTAGTTCCATTGTGACATATGCCGCCCTATGGAAGCCAGCGCGAAGCCCCCGCCTGCCGACGACTCCATATACGCAGTCGCCAAGACTCCACGTGCCTCCAATCTGAAGCTGAACCAACGCGCCAGTCCCCAGTGCACCGCAGCCGTGCAGATAACGGAGTAGAAGCTTGTATGTTTCTTACACTTCGTGCAGCCGTAAGTTGTCCAGAGCGCGTTTTCCCATGCAGTGATGGGCACTGCGTGCGTTGCAAGCCAGTCGCTTCAGGCGCGATCTGCGCCACCGAGTCTTGTTTCAAAGTAGTGACAGATGAACCCTTGTGCGCGCGGTGCTCTGCGGGCTCGCCGCCATGTCCAACCCTTTCTGCCGGAACAGGGCGTCTCCTGGAGAGCTGACGTGCCCCCGCTGCCAGAAGGCGCCAGCAAGGCGAGTCCAAACGCGCCCATATTGTCTCCACGTCAGAGGTCACTGTATCTCTGTGCAGGTAACCGACCTGCCGCCATCGGGACATAACTTCGATGCCAATGCTGTGCTGTGCGTGATCCTCTTCACCGCGCTGCTGTCTTCGGTTGTGCTCGCGGAGTTGGCGACGAACGGGCGCCCAACCACTGCCGCCCATGTCGCGCGCGTGAGCGCCTTTGTAAAACTCCGCGATGCACTGGGCGCGCCGTGGAATCAAACGGACACTTGCAAGCATTGCGAACGACGCCGATGCATGAGCAGAGGCTGGGATGGTCGAGTTGACGGCAATGCGCCGCGCTGCGCAGCCACGCGGCGCGAGAAGCCCTGGCCCCCCGCTCCAAGTGCCAATTCAGTTCGCGACGTAAGGAATCATCCATGCTAGCGCGACTCGTAGCTCGCGCGCAGGCAATGGTCCAGCGCGAGCGGCCTTCAATGCAATGTGCCGTGCTGCGGTGTGCGCCGCGAGCGCGCCGCGCCGGGGAATGCGGAGGTGTGCCTCGCAGGTTTTGCGCGCGTCGCGCGCCTGGGCCTCCGCGCGGCGGATCCGGGGGGTTCGTTCCCCGACCAGCGGGGTGCTCGGAAGGGGCATCTTCGTCGCTGGGCGATTGCGACCCTGGCGAGGTGGCGAAGGCGACCCCGTCCAAGTCCGGTCAGACGAGAGACCGCTGCGCCCACTGTCTAGCGCTTTTCTTCGATGAAAGGCGCCCGGAAGGGCGCGCGAAAGTGTGTTCGCCAAATGCTGCCTTGACGGGGCGCGCCGTTTCGCGTCCGCGCTGCCGCCGGCGCCTGCGACGCTCGCTTCGCCGATCGCTGGCGCGGCGCGCCCGCGTTGACTCAGGCGCTGACTCGCCGCCCTTTCGCAGTCGCAGGGGCTGGGGCATCCCGTTTGGGCGAGGTCACCCGCCGAGAATGCGAGTTGAGGCGTCGGGATTTCCTTCGTAACATTCGGTTATGCATGTGTGCTTTAGGCTTCGCGTCTTTCGTCGACGGCGGCAGCCGCGCCTTTTCGCCCGCCGCTCCGCTGGCGCCTGGCGCGCGCGCCGCGCGCGCGTCGTGCGTGGCCGATCGCGCCGCGTCGCTGGCCCGCTCCGCCCCGCTCAATCAGGCACGCCCGCGCGTACTCAACCGTGCGTCTACGGCCCCGAGGAAGCCGCGTTAATGGGACATGGGTCTCCGTCAAGCCTCGACCGAAACATTTTCGGGGGCCCGCGCGAGATGCTCGCGCCAGCGTGCGCCCGTCGCGACGCGGGCGAGCGCGCCGGGCCTGGCAGCTTACCAGGCCCCGCTGAACCCGTCTCTGGCGCGCGCGAATCGCGCGCGATTGCGCGCGAAGGGGGCCGGCCAATGCGCCGGGTGCCATCGGGCTTCTGCGCTGATCGAGACCCGCGCGCATGCGACAAACCATCGTCGTCAGATGTGTCTTGCGCGGGTGAAGGAGATGAGCCGCTCCCGCTCTGCTTCGCTGCATTTGCGCGAGAGCAGATTCCGCGGGCGGAGCGGGGGCCCGCGAGTTGTCATTCCTATCGGAATGTGTCGACCCGTTGACCTGCCCTTCTAAAGTTGCTGCGCTCACGCGGGTTTCTCGGCTATTCCGCGGCGTCGCCCGCAGCGCCGCTGCCTTGCCGCGAGCCCGCGAGCCGTTGAATCTCGCGTGCAGTGTTTTATTCGCATCGCCTCATGCAACGGTGCGACAGCGCCGCCGCCGCCGTCGAGCCCCCCCGCAGCGGGGGCAGACTCGTTCAACGATGCGCGGTGGATTCGCGCGCGAAGATAGAGGCCGAGAGGATAGGCTTGGTAGCAGCCGATACAAACTCCGTTCAGGATGCCTGCGATGACTCGTGAACTACATTGAGGGCGCATGCGCGCCCGATGACGTGCAGTGATAGCCGCCGAACGCACCGCGCATAGGATTGCCCGTATTTCTACCAGCTACATTTGGATGGGGGCCCGCGGTCCACGCAACAGCTTCATCTTAACGCAATATCTTTGTTGGCTCGGTTTGGGGGGCTCGTCAATTCGCAGCGTTGTCGCGCAATCCCGCCGGTAATTGCGCCGCGCCGGCGCAGGTCTGCCTGGCCCCCTCGCGCTGCCGCCGCCCCGCGCGACGCCCGACATTTCAGGGCGGCGGGGGGGTCGCGCGTTGAATTGCGCCAGTTTGCCGCGTGGATTTTGAGTGCAGTGTTCTTGCGCTATTCTCAAAGTAGCGCAACGACCGACGAGAGGATGGCGGGCGCGCGGTTATCTGCAGGGACACGGTGACCGCGGACATTCCGTGAAGCACGATGGCGTTTATGGCGGATTTCGCGAAGCACGCGACATCTGCGGGGACGTGGTGAACGCGGTGTTATCGCCGGGCCCTGCGCGCGCATCTCAGATGGTGCAAACGCTTGCGGGGAGATGCAGGGCTTGGGAGATTTCCAATTGCTTTTCCATGCTGTGATAACCGTTAGCATGTCCTTGGGCCATACTCCTGGCGCGGATTAAAGTGCCGTGACGGCCAATCCCACTTGGCGCGATATCAACAATAACAACTTGCAACGCGGCGACGCAACCAGCAACTTGCCCGATTTGGTCTCCGGAGTTTCGCGCGAAATTCCGCATTATACTCCGCGTTTTGACTGTCGACCACACTCTCGGTAGGATGCTGGCGTGCACGTGCGTAATCGAATTTTACCTCCACGGACTGCCACGTTGCCACATCCTACTCATAGTGCGCCCTGAAGATAAACCCATGACGCCTAGGCAAGTTCACAGAGTTGTAAGCGCAGGCGTGCCATGTCTCACCGCCCAGACAAAGCTCTACGAACTCGCATATAAACGCATGGTTCATGGACCCACTGGGGCATCGAATTTGCATTGCCCGTTTATGGGGAGCGGCAAATGCACCAAACACTACCCAAAACAATGGCGCGACAACATTGAAATCAACGTGAACGGATACCCCGCCCACGGGCGACGGCAATACAACCCCCCCCGCACTGTCAAGAACGGGCCTTTTGACGCACGGAACGTGGTCCAACGCAACCTCCTCTCGCGACGTGGCCCACGTAATGCTGATGATCATGAGCAAGACCATGGTGATGATGAAAATGACCATGCTGTTGCTGCTGATGATGCTTACGACGATGGTGATGATGATGAGGACTGCTTATGTACGGATGACTTTGCTGCTGTTGTTGCTGCTGATGGTGATGGTGATGATGGGGACGACGACGATGATGATGATGCTGATGATGGCGACCGGGTTGGTGATGACGGTGACAGCGACGAGGGCAATTATGATGACGGCTCGGAGGGATATAAGGATGGCAATGCGCATGATGTGGACAAACAAAGGGGCAACGATGCCGATGGTACTGCCGATGTCGATGACGATGTTGCACAAAATGACGTCGCCGATGACGACGATGATGCTGATGATGCCGATTGTGATGAGCTTGATGATGCTAAGTACTACGATGGTGACGGTGGTTCAGATGATGACGATCTGGAGAATCTCGATGACGACGATGTCGACGGTAATGGCAACGACGACGACGATGTCGATGATGAGTGTGATGCTGTTGCTTATTCTAATGCTTATGGTGATGATTATAATGACATGATTGTGATGATATTGATGATGATGCCGATGACGGCGACGACTACGATGACGGTGGCGCCGCCGCATTTTTTTCGGGATAGTTACGTCTACTTCCAAGATGGCTTAGGATAGCGCTCGCGCGATAGCGATAACGATGACGACGGTGGTGACGATTATGACCAGTGTTGATGATGATGACGACGACCACGGACGGCCGCCCGCAGTAAGAACGCGATATGTCCGCTAGATTATTGCAGGGCCCCAAGAGGAACGCATCGACCCAGTCCTGTGGATGAGCGCACATGTTCAGCATGTTCGTCTTATCGGGCCCCATTCTTTCCAGGGCGGCCCAAAACGCCCCCGAGATCTCTCTTGGTGAACTTGGGCCACTTCGCTGGATGCCTTCGCCGTCAGGGTAACGACTGGCGTCGTCCCAGCGGCGGAGCCCGATCGACTTCGATGATTTCGACAACGAGCTCGGAAGGGGTCGGCGCTGTGGAGGTTGTGGGGTGTGGCAGCAGCCAGGTCTACTCACCAGGTTAGCCATGTCGAGGAGGCCGCGCCCACTCGTAGGGTAACAGGCGTGACCAGCCCGCGTCCACTAAGGAGGCCTGCATTGGGGAAATGGGTCCCAGGACCCTGAGCCACCTCTTGTTGCCCAGGTTCACGGTCTCGGCGTACAGGAATCTCCAAGCCCCGGTGATGCGCTTGTGGTACTACGGATGCCCGGGCCAGAAGCGAAACCACTCGATGACGGCATAAGATATGCCTCCTGAGCTCGATCGCGGGGCCCTTGTCGCCCAGGAGCGCGGCTGGCGAGTTAGTGAGGCAACGTCCAGGAACGCGTCCAGCAATCGTGTGCGCAGCCTGTTTGCGCTGCTGTAGGACCGCCGACGGCGAGATGCCCATGATCTGGTTGCCGTAGGTGCTCATGGGCCGCGACCCCGTAGTCCTGAGGCCCTTAGCAATCTTGGCTAGGGAAGCGTGCCTGCGCATCTTACTCGCGAGGCGGATGGTCTTGCGCTTCGCTTTCCGCCTTCGCCGTGATCATCCTCTGTCCCCCTGCGGTGTCGATGCCCAGGCCGACGGCGGAGTTGGCGACCTTGATCTTGTAGCCCTCCGCCCTGAGCGCCACGTGGACGGCGAGCGCGATGCTCGGGCTGGAGGCGATGACCGCGGTCTTCGGGGAGGCCTCGATGTCTCCGTCGGCCATGCCGTCGCAGAGCACGGCACCGACGCCCGCCGGGCCCCTGATGACTTGCTCGGGCGCCCCCTCTGTGCGCGCCATGACGTCGTCGACGGAGGTCCACGAGCCCGCGTGCATGCGTAGTTGCTGTGGGCTCGCAGCAGGATGGGCCCAGGACAGACCTTGGTCAGTCTGCCTCCACGAGCGCTGCGGGCTACTGTGGGGTGCTGCGGGTCGATGACGTCGCTGACCCACCCGTGCATCCTCCGGTCCCGCGGGGCCGCGTGGGGCTGCACCTCCAACGCGACCATGACCGCGGGAACACCCTCCAGCACGGCCGCCTCCAAGAGCCTCGTGGAATTGACGGGGTCGAGAACTTCTCCGCGTCCACGATGAGCGTCGCGTAGGCGACTCGGGGCGTGGCCGCGGTCTTGTCGAGGAGGGAGGACCCTTATCAGCGCAGCGCGGAGTCCACCGGAACGCTTGATTGCTGTGTCCCAGAGCTCTTCGAGCTAGCGGGACCATTGGTGCGTGGTGAGAGCGCAAATCCTGCTCCATACCTTGGGGACGGTAGGGGGCATCCCCAAGGCGTGCTCACTGCCAGCAGCCTTGGGCGCCATCGCACCCACTGTGGCGCACATCTTCTGTGGCCAGAGCGCCTCCTCCTCGATCTTGTTGTAGAGGTCGGCGAGGCCCTGCCCTGAATGCCGACACTCGGGCG
Organism: Prorocentrum cordatum; assembly: GCA_963575745.1. Taxonomy (NCBI): domain Eukaryota; class Dinophyceae; order Prorocentrales; family Prorocentraceae; genus Prorocentrum; species Prorocentrum cordatum. The sequence goes on along the minus strand of CAUYUJ010015583.1, from coordinate 9,131 downwards.
CCGTTGGACGTCGATGGGGCCGATATTGTCGACGCCCTTCGCCTTCTTGGGGTTGGCCACGCTCACGATGGAGAGGATGTGCTGCGCCTCTATGGGCGGGAGCGGGCCGTCCTTGGCGATGTTGTGGATCTTCTCGCGAGCTCGTCCTCGGAGTAGGAGTCGGTTTTCCAGACGTCCCTCCACCCCACGTGTCCGCCGCCGCGTTCATGATGAGATAGGGGTCGCCGCAGGTGTTGTTTTGTCACGTTTGAGCTCTAGCTTCTGCGGATTGGGGTCGACGACGGTGCGGTGGAGCTGGCCCAGTGCGTTCTTCACGCGGTCTTGGTCCAGTCGAGATAGCGCTTGCGTGCTCTTCCCGCCGCCCTGCCCATGGCCATGTGCGCCCACCGCTGGGTTGTGGCGTATAGGTGGTGCAGGTTGTCGTCGTCGTCGTCGTCGTCGTCGCAGAAGTCGAGGGCGACAATCTGAACCCCACTCGCCTATCTTCGAAGGGTCGATCTTGGAGCCGAATGGTCCGCGGTGAACTCGGGGCTCTCGAGTTCGTCGATCTTGAAGTTGATGTGTTTGCGTATGTTGGCCTGCGCCTTGTGGTCCTTGTCGTTGTTGACGAGGGCCGTATAGCGCGTGATAAGGGATGAGAAATGCTGCCACCATGCTGCCTCTGAGTCTTCGAGGTGAGTCCTCCCAGGGGTTGCCTTCATCGTCTGGGTGACCGTCCTGTGCCTTGGGGCGCGGCCCTGGTAGCGGCCACGTTCATCCGCCGGAGTGCTGAGCGTCGCAAGGATGGCAACCGCCATGGCGGCCACCCGCTCTGTGCAGCTGGTGTTGATCTCGGCAGGTCTTGGGCGGCCTCTGCTCGCGGAAGGTGTGCCCCCGGCCCTGCTCCGTGCCCACTTGTCGCCGTGGGCTGCCGCCTGGAACCACACGGGCTCCGCGACCATGAATGGGGGTGTCGCCCTCCACGGCTCCGCTGTTCTGGTCGCTGTTGAGCTGGTCGAACTCGTCCCAGTGATCAGGTAGGCATTCACGACGTGATTCTAGGGCCTGGGATATTTGGCCTTCGACCTCTTGCTGTTGGGGTCGGCGTTCCTCTTTCGCCTCGCACGTACTGGGAGGGCCTTGGGGACATTGATAGATTTATACTGCCAAGAGGGTAGAGGAGGAGGAGGAGGAGGAGGAGGAGGAGGAGGAGGAGGAGGAGGAGGAGGAGGAAGAGGAGGAGGAGCAGGAAGAGGAGGAGAGGAGGAGGACCAGGGAGGAGGACAGGAGGAGGAGGGGGAGGAGGAGCAGGAGGACGACGAGAAGGACTTGGATGGCGGTGACGACGCCCGTTACCGTCCCCGAGGAGCGCCGCCACGGCGCCCAGCGTCGTGGGCAGCGCCCGGGGCATGGCGGCGCCGCCGGGGTGCTTCGAACGGCGGCCAGCGGGCGCGGCGGAGCCCAGCCGCCGGGAGGGCAGGGCCGTCGCTGTCGTCGTCGCCGTCGTTGTGGCAGAGGTTTTCGCCGCCGTCGCTGGGATCCGGCCCCTGCACGGACCGCGGCAGCTGGTGGGGGAATGGTCGGACGGGGCTAGGACGAGTGCGAATCCGTTCCAGAGCGTTCCGGCACGCTCCAGGAGCGTTCCGGAGCGCTCTGAGAAGGCCGCGATGCCCGACACGTCTTCCCGAGCCGCCGGATCTCAGAGATGATCGTTTTTTATTATTATGATTATGATTGTTTTTGTTTTTTGTTTACCCGATTTCATCGTCGTCTTGGTTTCGTCGAAGGGCGAGCGAGTGAGTGCCACAATCTTCGACGATCTGGCGTCGTGGCCTCGGTTTTGGGGACTCTTGGGCCTGGCCCTCGGGCCCTGGGGCCATCAGCAACGGATCCGGGGCGAGAAGCTCTGCTCCCCTGGGGAGGGTCGGGAGCCTCTGGGGCAGCGCATGGAGGAGCTCGCGTCGTCGGTCGCCGCCGCCGCCGTCGGCGAGGCCTCTTTGTCAAGGCCGCCCGATCGGGTCGGCTTAGATTTAGGTCGGGCGTGTCCCCCTACAGGGGGATTTTCGACGAAAAATAAGACATACCCCAAAAATGCCCCCAAAAGGTCAAAAAATATTTAAAAATAGTCCCCAGACTATTTTTGGACTATTTTTTGAATATTTTTTGGGTATTTCTTATTTTTCGTCGACAATCCCCCTGTAGGGGGACAGGCCCGACCTAAGCTTAGATGGGGTCGGTGGATCGCGCTGCATCGCTGAAGCAGACGCGAGGCATCGGCGCTGCTGGGCGATCCGCCGACCCCCTCTGCTCCGACCCCACATCTGGGCGGCCTCCACTCTGGATCCTCGTTTTGGGCCCCAGGATGAGAGATTGGCCTCAAGATTGATTTGGGCCCCAGGATGAAAGATTGGGCCCCAGGATAAAAGATTGGGCCTCCACTCTGGATCCTTGTTTTGGGCCCCAGGATGGACGCCTGGAGGAGTTTCGGGACTCATTTGGGTGGATTTCGGTGCCGCCGCCCCTAGCCTCGTCGTCGCCGTCGTCGTCGCCGTCGTCGTCGTCGTCGTCGTCGTCGTCGTCGTCGTCGTCGTCCTCGTCCTCGTCTCGTCGTCCTCGTCGTCCTCGTCGTCCTCGTCGTCCTCGTCCTCGTCCTTATCCTCGGCCTCATCCTCGTCCTCGTCCTCGTCTTCGTCAGCGGCGGCGGCGTCGGCGTCGGCGTCGTCGTCGTCGTCGTCCGTCGGCGTCGGCGGCGGCGGCGGCGTTGGCGTTCTCATCGTCTTCGTCGCTGGCGTCGGTGTCGTCGTCGTCGTCGTCGTCGTCGTCGTCGTCGTCTTCGGCGTCGACGCCAGTATCGGCATCCTCGTCGTCGGCGTCGTCGTCGTCGTCGTTGCGTCGTCGTCGTCGTCTTCGTCGTCGTCGTCGGTGTCGTCGTCGTCGTCTTCGTCGTCGTCGTCGTCGTCTTCGTCGTCGTCGTCGTCTTCGTCCTCGTCGTCGGTGTCGTCGTCGTCGTCGTCCTCGTCGTCGTCGTCTTCGTCGTCGTAGTCTTCGTCGTCGACGCCAGCATCGGCATCCTCGTCGTCGGCGGCGGCGTCGTCGTCGTCGTCGTCGTCGTCGTCGTCGTCTTCGTCGTCTTCGTCGTCGTCGTCGTTGTCGTCGGTGTCGTCGTCGTCTTCGTCGTCGTCGTCGTCTTCGTCGTCGTCGTCGTCGTCGTCATCGTCGTCGTCGTTGTCGTCGTCGTCATCATCGAAGGTGTAGGTTTTCAGATATTGTTTGCCGTTCAGGCGCCTTTGGGCTTTGGATTCAAAGAGTTCGTCGAGAACGCACCCCATGAGGAGTCCGGGAGTCCTCGCCGCCGCCGCCGTCGGTCGCCGTCAGTCGTCGTCCGAGGCTCGCGAGGGTCGAGGGGCGGATTTTCAGGGTCGAGGCTCGAGGGTGGCCTGGACGGAGCTAAGACATCCGGCGATGTGATTTCGTGACTCTGCGGCACCAAAGGTCCCGACCCCTTTCCGGGGGGCAGCGTTTCGTCCTGGATCCATTTCTGATGGCCCCGGGTCCCAACGATTGGCCTTGAGAGGCCGAAGTGGAGGAAAAGCGCCAGGATTGACAAGATAAATCTCGTTAGAGATCTGGGAGGTCTTCTGGCGAGGTGATCGGGGTCTGAGGACCAGGCGCCCAGGCCCGGATGCTTTCGGACGTTCTCATCGACCACTCTTTGGGCCTCTGCATCCAGAGACCTCTGAAGACCTCTGGATATCCGCACCGCATGATGTTCAGGAGGGGAAAGAACACACAGACACAATTAATCGTCGATTCCCAGAAAATATGGGAAGTGGGGGGGAAGACAAAAACCCAGAAAATATAGGAAAATATGGGGAATCTTTTTATTTGTGTGTATTTATTTGTGTGTCCTGGGGCCCCTTCAATGATGTCTCAAGGGCATGTCTGAGGTTCTTGGGATCTGGAGTCGGCGACTCGTGGCCCGTCGCCTCCTGCATGGTCTCTCCCACGCTGTCGGCCGCACAGTCGCCCGCGTGGTCTTCTTCTATGATCTCCTGCAAGGTCTCCCGTATGGTGTCCGATTTGCTCCCCCGTGTGCTCTTCCGTATTGTTCGGGGGTGGACAGAACCCCCAACAGTGACACGTCGATTAGTGAATTGTCCGTTTTCGGTTCTCGAGAGGGCGCCGCGGCCGTTATTTTCCAGGCTTGCGCCCGCCAGGCTTGTGCCTCAGGTCGTTTTCACTAAACCACGTTTTACTAAAAGGGGGTCTGTCCATCCCCGATGTGTGATCTCCAGCAAGGTCTCCCGTATGGTTTCAGACTTGCTCCCCCGTGTGCTCTTCCGTGTTGTCTCCCGTGCGGTCAATTGGACCCCCCGCACGGTCTTGGTCCGTGCGTTCTTCCGTATGATCTTCCGCATGTGCAGCATAGAGCATAGTATCATTCTAGACGCTTCGCGTAACCCCACCAGCGGGACGACTCGCCGTGTGCGCTTTCGCCCGCGGCCGCGACCAAAAAAAAGTAACCCCACCAGCCCATCCAGAAACGATGCCTAGGCGAGTTGCCCTGATCAGAGACGTGGAGGAGCATGCAGCAGTGGAATAGCGGGCTGGGAACGGCGTCATGCCCCAAGAGGAGGGGGATTGAGGAGGAATCGGAGGAGGAGGGGAGGTGGATGGGGTAGGAGGACAAGAGAGTAACAGGCGGAGGAGGAGGAGGAGGAGGAGGAGGAGGAGGAGGAGGAGGAGGAGGAGGAGGAGGAGGAGGAGGAGGAGGAGGAAAGGAGGAGGAGGAAAGGAGGAGGAGGAGGACGAGCAGAGTGGCCAGAGGCTTCTTGGATGCCTCTTGGAGTCTTTTCGGATGTCTCTTGAAAGCTTCTGTGAGTCCTCTTGGAACGTCTGAGGGGCCTCTTGGCGGTCGGGTGCCTCGGCGAAGCCTCTTGGGGCCCTCTTGAGAGCCTCTTACCTCTTGGAGGCCTCTTGGAGTCTCCTGGGCGCCTCTTGGGACCCTCTTGGAGCACTCTGGCGAGCCTCGGGGGGCCATCTTGGGGCCATCTTGGAGATCGATCCAAGGAGGAGGGGGAGGAGATCCCGGCGGATGGCAAGTCCGCCTCTGACAAGCCCCGTGGCCCTTGGACCTCCTACAGTGCCAATGACGTCCAATGACGACGTCGCTGCAGGATTTGGATTTTGACCACAGGCTTCCCGGCGGATGGCAAGTGCGCCCCTGACAAGCCCCGGGGCCCCAGGACCTCCTACAGTGCCAATGACGTCCAGTGACGACGTCGACGGCGTCGACAACGACGACGTTGACGACCACGACGTCGACGACGACGCCGGACGACGATGACGACGGACGACGCCACGGGCGACGGACGATGGACGATGGATGATGGACGACCGACCACCGACGACGACGACAAAGGACGACGGACGACGGACGACGACGGACGATGGAGGAAAAGCGTCGGACGACGGACGACGACGACGGATGACGGACGACGTTTTCCCGACGGACGACGGGCGACGACGACGACGACCGACGACGCCGCCATCGACGTTGACGACGACGACGGACGACGAACGACGAACAACGGACGATGGACGGAAAGTGACTGACGACGGACGACGACAGATGAAGGATGACGGACTACGGACGACGGACATCGGACGACGGACGATGGACGATGGACGGACGACGGACGACGGACGACGGACGACGCACGACGCACGGCGGACGATGGACGACGGACGGACGACGGTCGACGGACGACGGACGACGCACGACTCACAACGCACGATGGACGACGGACGACGACGACGACGACGACGAGGCGACGACGGCGACGACGGACGAAGAGAATGACGACGACCGACGGACGGCTGACGACGGACGACGGACGACGACGACGACGACCGACGACGCCGCCATCGACGTTGACGACGACGGCGACGGACGACAGACGACGGATGACGGACGACGACGACGACCGACGACCGACGAATGACGACGGACGATTGACGACGGACGATGGACGACGACGCGGACGACGCCTCACGACGACGGACGACGGACGATGGACAAAGACGGACGACGGACGACCGACGACGCACGACGCACGACGGAAAACGGACGACGGACGACGGACGACGCGCGAGGCACGGCGCACGACGCACGACGACGGACGACGGAGGAGGGACGACGGATGACCGACGGTGCACGACGGTCGACGGCTGACGGACGACGGGCGGGCGACTGACGGTCGACGGACGACGACGACGGCGACGGACGACGCCGTCGACGACGACAACAAGGATGTTGACCACGACGACAGCGACCGACGACCACGACCGACGCCGGACGTCGGGCGACGACGACGACGACGAAGACGACGGACGACGGACGACGGACGGCGGACGGCAGACGATGGACGACGCACGACGCCCGACAGACGACGGACGACGGACGACGGACGGCGGACGACGAATGACGCACGACGCACGACGCACAACGCACGACGGACGACCGACGACGGACGACGGACGAAGCACGACGCACGACGCACGACAGAACATGGACGACGGACGACGGACGACGGACGCCTCGCGACGCGGGACGCACGACAGACGACGAGCGACGGACGACGGACGACGGACGACGAACGCTTGACGACGGACGACGGACGACTGACGACGATCGCCGGACGACGGACGACGGACGACGGACGACGGGACGCTCGACGACGGTGGCGACACTGACGAGCATGCCAGACGCTGGACGCCTGACGCTGGGCGCCGAACGCTGGCGCCGACGCCGACGCAGGTTGCTGAACGCCGATGCCGCAGACGACGACGGACGACGGACGATGGAGGACGCACGACGGACGACGGATGACGGACGACGGACGACGGACGGCTGACGACGGACGACGGGCGACGCACGACGACGACGAAAGATGATGATGATGACGGACGACGGACGACGGACGATGGACGGCGCACCACGGACGACGGTTTACGGACCACGGACGACCGACGACGGACGTCGTCGACGACGACGACGAGAATGGACGACAAGGACGACGTTGACGACGACGACGACGACCGACGATGGACGACCTTGGCGACGGACGGCGGACGACGGACGACGCACGACGCCGCACGACGGCGGCAACGATGAGGACGCCAGACGCTGGGCGTCGAACGCCGACGCCGATGCCGACGCTGGAGGCCACACGCCGGGCGCCGCTCCCGCCGCCTCCGCTTCGGCGCAGGAGCTCGACGTCGTGAGCGCCGCGAGCGGCAGCACCACGCGCGGCAGCTTCTCGGGGCCGCCGGGGCGCTTCATGAAGGCCTCGGAGATCGACACGCTCAGCGAGTGCTCCACGAACGCGCGCGCCTCGTCCCCGCGCCGTGCGCGCGCCGCCCCGCGGCGCGGCACTCCCGCGGAGCTGTGTCTGCGAGCCCGAGGTCTGCCGGTCAGAAGAGCCCCCCCTTTCGTTCCGTTTTCAGCCTTCCTCATGGCATTGCACGTCGGTTGCATGCACCGCCAGCGTGCGCGGCCAGGGGCAGTTTTGTCGATGATCGGCGGAAAAGAGGGGGGTGATGACTAGGGGGGGGATATCATGGCGGGGGCCATGATATCTCCCCAGATCTCAAGGCGCCTCTTCTTATTGTAGTGGCCTTCGGCCAGTGCCGCCGATCTGGGGCGCTCCAACCGATGTGATCCTTCTTCGCCCTCGTCCCTCCTCTCTTTTTCCCTCCCCTCCTCTCACTCAGCATTTATCCAGTGGCCGTCGGCCTATCCCGCCACCGTGCGTGGGTGGTGGGTCAGAGGCCTCATGGATGCTGGTTGGGATCTCGTGGTTGGCTGGGACTTCTGGGGGCCTCTTGGGCGCCTCTTGGGGCTTCTTGGGGGCCTCTTGGGCCTCTTGGGGCCACTAGAGGGCCTCTTGTGGGTCTCTTGGGAGCCTCTTGGGGCTTCTTGGGGGCCTCTTCTGCGCCCCTTGGGGCCTCTTGGAGGCCTCCTCGGAGCCTCTTGGTGCGGGAGGGGTGGTACTCGAGTTCGGAACCCCCTCGGAGGCCACGATCCTTGTGAGGGGTGTCAAAAAACGCATCCGCCGGAAACTCGCACCCCCCCCCCCCACCCCCCCTTCCCCGGCAGAGCCACCCCGGCAACCCCCCCAGAGGCTGAGGCTCAGCCTCGAGGCTGTAGCTGAGACTCCTTGAAACTCACACGCCGGATCGGCGGATTTCATTACGTCCCTGACGCCCCCGCTGGGCCGCGCACATGCCGCCGGTCATGATTTGCACCCCCCCCTCTTGGACACCCCCCTCTTGGCCGCTCCCGAAGGACGTGAGTTGAGCTGGCCCAATGTGCGTTGTCCTCCCCGCTCAGCTCTGCCGATAGATAGCACTCAGCCTGTGCCGGCCCGCATCACACTGCCGGCGACTGCCTGCGTCGCACTGAAGGGCTTCGGTGGACGAGCACACGGTGGCACTACGGTAGAGGGAAACAGTTACTGAACACTCCCTCTCCCCCCCAAAGTCAACGTTCGCACGCGCGGGGGAGGCTGCGGTCGAAGTGCATCTCATCAGACCCACCGCCAACTTTGAACATTTGGGGGGGAGGCGTTGACGGACGGATGTGGCATGAGTGTTCGCTAATTTGCTCCGAGGCCTGTAGCACACGTTCTGGGGAGCATCGCCTTGGGCACTCTTGGTGTGTAGGGCCTCCAGGCCGCTGCACGCAGCCTGCCTCGGCCCGGCCGCCTGGGCGCTCTCCTCGACGACGGTGGCGCCCTCTGGCGGTGGGAGGCGCTGGGCAGACCGGCTGCGTCTGCCGATTCGCTGCCCCCCCCTGCAAGGCCGCCCTCGAGGGCGCGGAGTTGTGCCAGCTTCGCGCTTCGCGGCTCTGCTCCGACTCCTCCTCGTCCTCCTCCTCTCTCAGGAGGGAAAAAAGCACAGACACAACGAATCCTCGATCCCCCAGGAGATAGGGGAAAACGTGGGAAGTGGGGGGGAAGACAGAAACCCAGGAAATATGTGTATTTTTTGTGTGTCGGCGCTCCTCCTCCTCCTCCTCCTCGAGGTCCTCCTCCTCCTCCTCCTCCTCCTCCTCCTACTCCTCCTCCTCCTCCTCCTCCTCCTCCTCC